>JAJHUR010137591.1:0-12500 GCA_027495735.1 Lutjanus campechanus | reverse complement strand
GGGGGGGGGGGGGGGGGGGGGGGGGGGGGGGGGGGGGGGTAGGGTGTATTGTGTGAATATGGTGAACAAAATTTCATCCATGATTATGTAAACAAAAAAAGTTTTGATTTAAAAAAAGAAGAAAGACAGGAATCAGGTGTCATGGACACATGCTCGCTGTGAGAGCCCGTACCGTTTTGAGGTGAGGCAGGCTGTATTTGAGTCTGATAGCAGACCAAGCTTGTTACACTCCTGCAGGAGCATACCGAGGCAGTCACAACTATGAGAAGAAGCACAAGAAAAATGGTTGGCCTAATGTTGCTGGCTCACCAGGCATTTAGCTGACTTTCATATCTAGAATGTCTTTAAATGAGATTATGGGCCATGATGACGGCCATAGCAAGACTTTGGAGCACTCACTTGCATCTCTGATCTGCTTTGTCGAGCAGTGGTGTGAGCTTGAGTAAGTACTGAAATGCAATATTCACATCCTCCATGAAGTCCTGGAAAACACATTTGCCATGTTAAAAAGTGAAGGTTGATCACATTACATTTGAAACATGATATTAGACCACAACTGCATGGCAATAAACAATCATGATTGTGTGTTCATTTGTCAGTGATCCAATTGTTTTACCTGTCCTTTGTCACTCTGAGGATACTTCTTCAGTCGGAGCAGAACTTGTGGGATCTAGCAAAAAGAAACACAAAATTCTTTAAGGTTGGTTGAGTTGCATGCGCGTAGCTTATGTAGTCTGTCACTGGTGGCTACAGCTCACAGAGACAATATTTTGAAATGATGGGAGAGTCGGACCACTGTGTAAAGTCTTCTCCAGCACATCCCAAAGATTCTCAATGGGGTGAAGGTCTGGACTCTGTGGTGGCCAGTCCATCTGTGAAAGTTATGTCTCTTGCCCCCTGAACCACTATTTCACAATTTTAGCCCGATGAATCCTGGCATTGTCATCTTGCAATATGCCCGTGCCATCAGGGAAGAAAAAAATCCATTGATGGAAAAACCTGCTCATTCAGTATATTCAGGTAGAGAGCTAGCCTCATTTTTGGCCACAAAATGTTGCTGAACCCCGACCTGACCCCACTGTTGATGGGAATCAACCTTCCTACCCTGTGATTTGCAGATGACCCACTCTACCACCTGAGCCACAGTGTATTATATGACAGTACCTAATAATTATAATAATAACTCTGTGGCACAAAGAGCGTCCACTTGAGACTACACAGTAGAAATAATACTGATAATTCAAACTTAAAAGGAGAAAGCAAACAAACTAATGAAATTAAAACTTAAGTCAAAAGCACAATAAACACTCAGGCCAAGCAAAAAATAAAGACAGACAAAGAAAAAAGGGAACAGTCCTCATCTTTGAAGTAGGTCTTACTTTAAGGAATGTGAAGGCAGTCCATTTGAGCTCCTCTGTGCCCTCTGGTGACTCAATGAGACCAGTGAAGCAGGCCTTCCAAATTTCCAGGACAAAAAGAGGAGCTGGGATTCGCTGCGGAAGACAAACAATTTAAGACTGAAGCTAAAAAATTAAATGAAAAAAAAAAAAGTGACCTTTGTATCTGGCCAGGGTAACAAGGACTGCTTTGCAAATCCAACAAAATAAATTAAAAACTTTATTCAACGCTGCTTCAGTGATATGCAATGATAATGCAAATTTCTTCTTACAATATGGTAGAACACTTAAATTCGTTTGGCTATCAAATTTTATGTAAAAATTACCACATTTCATGTAAAACAGAGCAGTCTTATGACTAGTGAATTGTGTCTGAACTGTTGCATAAAGAAACTTATAAAAGCAAAATGCAAAAACTGCCTCCTTATCTTCAGTTTCAGGTACCCTCTCTAGTCCCTTTTATTATTATTTATTTTAATTCTTAGCACAACACACAACACTGGCCAGTCTGATAAAAGTTCTCTTACTGGATGCATTTCACTGCCATCATGCTACTTTAATTTCCATATATTAAAAAGAGTTTTCCAGCAATTTCCTTGAGGGGAAAGTAATGTAAGGCAGATTTAACATTACATATCTCTGCAGCGAAATACTCACCTGCATTCTCTTGATCATCATCAGCTGCTCCACAAGTGGTTGTGTCTCTCCTGTCAGATTCATGGTCCCTTCCAGCATGATGAAGGCATGGACTGATGGAAAGGAGGCGTGGACCGGAGGGTCACACTGCACAGAGAGCATCAGGGGAATACTGAGGAAAGAGTAATGAGTTAGCATGAGGAAGCTTGATTGTGATGGTCTTTCAATTGGTATATGGCCACGTTGAGGATCAGCAGCCTGGCTGAAGTTGGAATCTTTACCTTTTTACTAGTGATAAGCTCTCCTCTAATTTACTTCTCAGTGCTTGGTTAGGTACACTGCCGAGGCCTTCTGTCACTTTCAGCATTGATTGCTCTACATTGCTCCAGGAACCTGATGAAGAACAGCAACAGAAACACTATAAGATGTCTTGCTCACTTTTTAGTTTAGAACTGGTATTCTATATAAAAATCCACCCACTCCCAACATAAATATTCAGTCTAGTTTTCAGACAATAACTGGTGACTAAAACTATCTTCTAAGCTCAGAGAGATCTATCACCCAGGAAAACTGTCAACTGTCACTTCAGGTTAACAGATATTTTTCCTCTAGCTTTAGCAGGGCAGAGCCACAATCAAAATGGTAGCAAAAAAATAATGTTTGTGCCCTAATGCATTTTGCACACATGCACACACAAAATTATAAGCACCTTGTTCCTCCAGCCGAGCTATGTGGACCAGGGCTCTGTTCTTGGTGCTGCTCATCAGAGTGTGAAGCCTCTCCTGGCAGGCTCTCAGACTGGTCTCTGTGCTGGCTGATGGACCCAGTTCTCTCAGCTTCTCACAATACCAGGCACAGCCCTGCAGCAGCCACACTACCACTCCCAGCAGAGCCCGACACAGCCCAATGCATTCCTCCGCTTTCCCGTGACAGCTTTAGAGTCAGCAGTGGGAGGCAGCAAGTCAGAAATAGCATAAATGAGAGGATGGCATTGTGAGGCGATGGTGTTATCCAAGCACTGGTGTTAATTACAGAGTTACAAATATGCTTTCTGCACCTATTATGAGTATGAATAAGACATCCTTGATTCACACAAGGCATAACATTTTAACATTACAATTGATGCAGTTGTGTGTTAGACTTGTTATGGTGGAAAGTTCTGAAGGACAACACTGTCATGGATAATTTTACAGACCTGAGACGGTGGCAAAACATGTCCATTATCTCCAACAGTGATTTGACACACAGCTCCCGAGAGAAATCATCAAACTATCAGACAAGAGACATACACAAGAAAACCTTTTATACTTTATAGTAAAATTCATGATGCCATTATTTTCATGAAGTGTTAATTACCTTGCTGATGGCTGTGAGCACACTGGAATAAGACACCATCTATGGAGATAAATGGTAATGTTCACAACTTGCATATTAAGACACTGGTCAGATACACAATTTATACTAACACTGCTTTTTCTCTCACCTGTGAACTTATAGCATATTTGAGGTAAGACAAAATAAGGGGGTTGGGAGAGGGACCAATCATTGCTTGCTCCATCAAAGCCTCTGGAATACACAAACAGCATTTGAGTCACAATAGAGATAACTATAAGATAACTGGTGTATAGAGTGATGATTTGCATGATTGCCTGAGAACTTCACTGTCTTTCCCTCTAACCTGCAAGGTTAAGGTAGTCCCATGTTGCTCCCTTGGGAAAGTTTTTCTTGATGTTAATGGCCCATTGGTAGTCACTCCAACGCTCCTTCCATGCCTGCAGAATTGCTTGTTTCAGATTGACCACCTTCATCCTGGTAAAAAAAAAAACGACCACGGACACTTAATAAATACAAACACGGCCACAATCTAATACCAAATTTCCAAGATATATACATTAAAGCTATTTTGTGGTAGGATACGACTCAGTCTCACTTACTTTTGCTATGTGTTTCATTATTTGGCTAGCTGACGTTAGCCGTTAGCTGCCGATGTTATTCATTAGAAATTAACTAGCAAATGAATTAAGATAAAGCTGTCTTGCTGGGTACAAAAAAACACGACTGCTACAATAAATAAGACAAAACTCGCCCTTACTGCGTTAATATTAATTTTCCTTACCTGTCCTTTTCAGTTTTTCATAACATAAAAGACAATTGTTTGTAGTTCCTCCGCTTCACAATACAAAGTACGCCATTTTTGCTGTAAAAGACGTAAGTGTTCATTGGTTAATATGTTGACGTACTAGTATTCCTTTCGCGCATTGGTTAGAAAGGGGACCGACTGCCCAAATGAGTCGCTTCCAGAAGGGAACTCCAGACCTAAGACAGATCTCGCGAGAGTCATCATTTTTACACAAACTATGATCTTTAAATGATCGAACCAGGTGTTTTCTGTTCCTAAAGATAAACAGGTCTCAACTACAGTGTTGCCATATTATAAGGTAAAATTATGTTGTACAACGTACACAATGAATAAACAAGGAGAGTAAATCTCGCGAGAGTTTAGCAATTCTGGGCTTCCCTTCTAGACACATGCACAGGTACTCGTCAGAGTAATGACGCGTCAATATCACAAGATGGCGCACTTAACAAGTTGAAGAATTAAAGCTCACCGCCGCATGAAAGGTAAGCAAAAACTTACCTGCTTTGAGACCAGTGGGTAAAAACACAACACCAAACTAACGGGAGAAATACTTACAAGTAAGAGACTGTCAAGTCTTATTCTGTGAGGGCACTTTAACAGCCTCTTGCAACTCTTAATACTGTATTAATAAACTTCACATGGACGCCCTCGTCCTCAGCCGACATTACTGTGTTAGAGGCTTTAGCAGGTTCTTAGGAAGCTAGAAGACTCAAAGAATCCGTGGGTGCGAACCATGTCATGCTAGCTTGTCGGAAGGTGGCTAAAGAAATTAACGAGGTATGACAATTTTCAAAGAGGTCCCCTAAACAACATTAGAATTGCATAAATTGTGCTTGACTGGAAAGCAGTGACTTCTGTAAGCCCAACTGTATTCATGTGTGATGATGTTAGTGCCCATAGTTGCCATTTCAGCGTAGGGAGACAATTTTTCGAAACTTGGCCTGACTGTATAAAATGCCTGTCCTACTTCTACTGATACTGAGGGAGTTTATGAGAAATGTCCAGGGCAAAAGGTGTTTGCCTTTCAGTCCTTGAAAAATGCAATTGCGACAGAAAATGTCAAATGTATGTATTTGATTCCAAATCACAACATTTTCTATGGTGTTCATCAATGTGCCCACTTAATGTGGTATTTTGGAGGTATTTTTGTACTTTTCTATCAATTTTTGAGTGGCCAAAAGTCTGACAATTAAGGCATAAAAATGTTCTTATTCCTCTCAAAATTTGAATAGTTGCAAACCAAAACTCTTTCTCACAAATTTACATTGACATTTTTGCAATTGTCACTAGATGGGCTAGTTTTGTTTTGGTTCAGCCCTGATTTGCAACAAGCACACAGTTTCTAAGTAAAAGTTTGTGAAATATGTTTAAACTGAAAATAAGACAGACAAAAATGTAGGGAAAGTACGAATAATCAGATATAATAACCAGGTTCATCAGTGATGACACACAGACTGTAGCCTGTCATTAATGTAGAAGGGACCAAGTGCACATTAATAGTTTGTCGTAGAGTGTGCTAGGTTTTCCTGCATTAAAACCCCTGGTGAGGGCATTTTTCGTCCGATTCTTTTGGAGTAAGTATTGCAGTTAAGACAGTGACAGTGATAGTGTGGTACACTATAATTGTCACTACAAATTAGTACACTTTTGACACCTTAATTTGAGATGCTTACGTCACACTGCAGCATTGAGTGGTCACAATTATCAAAGCAGCTTTATTTGTAGGTTAATACTTGTTAGGTCTTGATTGCGTGACTTGGTGAGATGTCTCTCCAAAATGCAGCTTATCAACTTTTGGTGAGTCAGTTCTATTTGTGGCACCCAGAGTCCCTAATCACCACAAAACCCCAGTACTCCTCATCCTCACCTTCAACAGTGGTGGAGGGGGTCAGATAGGCAGCATCATGATCACATTCAGATCCACACTAGAAGGGATTATTTAAATTACACAAGGTTTTGGTTATCTGATGTGGATTATTTAAGGAAGGAAATTTTCTGAGAATAAGCTAATGTTGTGAGTTAGTAAATACAAAACTAATTGTCACTACTTTTACGAACAGACATCACATACACAAAGGTATCATACAAATACAAAATTCCCTCCTCCTCAAAAACTGTCATAATGAGTGATGTTTTACTTTTTAACACCTAAACTGAAATTATCTCATTATCTTTACAATGCTTGGCCTGCTGTGGCCTATACCTCGGGATATTTCCAGTCTGATGCCTATATGATTATTATGCAGTCTACTAGCCATCTGTCAACACTGGTGAACCACATAGTAAAGGTTAATATCCCTCATAAACACAAAATCTCCTCAGAAATCATTAAAATGACTGATAGCGTCCCACTTTTCTTGCTCTGAAACGTGCGCACAGCAGTCACTTTCAATCACAGCCTACATGCAATGAACAAAAGTCAGGAATCCACAAATCTGAAAACAAAAAATCTTAAATATAGAAATTCTTACATCAAGTTTTACAGTTACATTAATGGTGATTATCTCAAAGTTGGAATAACTTTGTTTCATTTTTATTTTAACTGATTATCTTTTCTGTGGCATACAGTGATATGCTTTGTTGTCTTATGTAACCATCCCATTCAGTTGTGTGATTCACTGCCTCGTTGCAGTTTCATCTTTTTTGTCAGTCCAGTTCTTTTCAACACGTTTTTTTTTTGTCTATTATGTCACACCTTAGAGGTGGAAAGAAAAGAATATTTGTCTATAAAACATTCAAGATCCTAGTCATACTGTACCAGACAGTCAGTTAGAAACAGGATTCAATGCGCAGGAGTAAGTCCAATGCAAAATTTGGGATCGGTATTTTTTACAAAACAGTATTACTGTAAAAATGTATTTATTCACAACAGAACCCCCAAAACTAGATTAAAACACTCCTGAAAGCGTTAAAAAAAAAATCTACAAAAGAATGATATGCAGAGTTTTTCTAACTCTCTTCTTTCCACTTTTGCACTCAGTTCCTCATGATGTCAAAAGAGATACTGTTCTCCATATCAAAACCACCCGACTACCTGTGTGAGTGACCGTCCTGTATTGAGTCCGCGGTAACAAAGACCCTCATTCTGCTTGACACTGGAGACGTTGTCCTGGCTAGAGTGAGGTCTGTGTCCTGGGACAGAGCGATGCCAGCCAGCAAGAGATGATCCATGCATCCTGGCATGGTGTAGGTAGGCAAGGGATGGAGGGGTGAAGAGGGTGTGATGTGTGTGTGTGTGTGTGTGTGTGTGTGTGTGTGTGTGTGTGTGTGTGCAGGGGTATTTGGGGAGAAGTATCCCCGCTGCCCTCCATTGAGAGCTGCATTAGTGAAGGGTGCTGACAGATCTGAGTCTACCTCAGGGGAGACCAGAGGGACTGTAGTCGCAGCTCTGTGTCTGTTCTCATGACTTCACTGCTGGGACAGACCCAGTTTTGCTGACTCTCGTTATTCCTCTCAGTAAGTGTGCGATTTGCTTAAGTTGGAAGCTATTGGCTGCAGTTTATTCCCATACAACAAAGCTCAATGGCACTTACAGGGACAGTTCACCCCAAAATCAAAAATATTTTTCCCTATAGTGCCTGTAGTGCTATTTATCCATCTAGATTGTTTTGGTGTGAGTTGCTGGCTTTTGGAGACATTGGCCACTTTCTCTGGAATATAATGAAACTCAATCGCACTCGGCTTGTTTTGCTTAAAATGCTGAAAAATACATGTGAAAAACTCAACAGCAGTGTCTCTCTCCAGAAATCATGACCCAGTTACTCAAGATAATCCACAGACCTTGTTGTGAGTAGTTTCATATAGGAAGTATCCTCTAGTGTAGAAGGAAGTGTGCATCTACTTGTGGACGAAAGGCTTGTGCATGTGATTGTGGCATTAGTGCCATTCTGCATGGCTGAGGTGTAACGTTTGCTCGCTCAGCCAGTTTCAGCACTTTCATTATTCTTTTAAACTGGTTTGTGGGGGTCTGTTGGGAACAACTGAATTAGTTTTTACAGAAATACTGTTTTTTAATCCTTCAATAAAAATACCAATCCCCAAATTCTGCACTGCACTTACTCTTCTGCACTAAATGATGTTTCTGACTGACCTGTCTAGCACAGTGTCTGAAATCTTGAATCTTTTCAAAATGTTTTTTTCTGTTTAACTTTGCCAAAACAATCTAGATAGGTAAAAATCACTACAAGTAAGGGGGAAAATATATTTTTAGATTCTTGTGTGGACTGTTTAAGTTGTAGTACTCGAAGCCCTCTAAAATCACTTTACAGTGAGTACTTTCATTGAGGACTTGTTTTCACAGAAGAGAGACACTGTTTACAACATGCTCTGTAAATTTTTATGAGTATTGTTATGAAAGAGATGTGTATCTGTTTCTCAAATACAAGTTTATAGGTGCTTTGTGTATCACTGTTTACCTCTGGGCTCCATTGTAGTGGGCTGATAAACAGCTGCTTTCTGTCAAACCTCAGCAAATAACACGGAAACTGTGCATTATATTTATTGTGTTTTCATGTTAACTATTTACCAAATCCATTAGAGGAAACTGGTAGCTAACCCATTCATCGTCCACCTGTATGGTTTGCACAGACAGGCAGAAGAGGATAATCTTCATGAATTAATAGAGGTAAATAGAACCAATATTTCTGGGCTTGTGCCTCTGAGCTGTTGTAGAACGGCACATCTGTTACAACAGGCCTGTTCTACTCATCTACGAGAAGTAACTTCACCATCTTGCTCTTTCTTCCTCTCTTCCTCTAAAACACACTGAGGGCCTTTGGGCACACATAGGTAATTACCAAGGCTTGAGAACAAGGAAATGAGAGTGCTCCCCTCATGTCCCCTCAGGTTGTCCATTCATGTAACTCCATGAATCAGGATAGACCAGAGGCACCTCCTGTAACCGAGAGGTGATAAGGCACATAATGTGTCGGCATGTTTAATGCTGCACCTGGCCCTCTGTCAGGTTAGAGCATTAGTGTGGACCCTGTCACTGGTGGAACAGCTGTGCATGTAGAAGGACATTTGGTCCGGAAATCTTAAAGCTGTATCAAGAAGTTTGCCTGCAAATGGCATCAAATCTCAACCTGTATGTGTAGAATTTCAGAATGTATGGATTTGGTGACCTACAGTGATAAAAAAAAACAAAAAAAACACTGGCAGACATCAATGCATGTCTGAAAGCAACACATAGGGTCGAGTCTAGAAGGGATCCCTAGATTTGCTAGATTTGTATGTGCCATGTTTTCATTGGCACGCCTTTCCTCAGGCTGTAGTTGATTCTAAAGTTTCTTATTGCTCTTTACCATATAAATAATTTAATTTATGGCTTATTTATTCAGCTATTTATATATTTCTTTGTTTCGCGTGTAGGGTGAAGGGGCTACAGCTAGCATCTTGTTATACAACCCTGTGTTATTATTTTGTTTTATATTTTCACCCTATTCCATTCTGAATTTAAATCTAATTTTGTTGTGTAATCTTGTGACATTTAATGATAATAAATGTCCTTGTATCCTTGCGTCCTCGATCAGTTTGATTGGTCATGTTTGGACGTACATTATGTGTCGTATGAACCCAATTCTTTAAAAGACACTTGTTCACAGGGCACAAAATTAGCACCAGCCATCAGCCAAATACTGGTAAAATATGCAAGTGGCTGGTAGATTTGCTCCACTCACCAGTCAGCAAATCAAAAGAAATGTGTTGGTGGCTGGTAAAATTCTAACATTCACTGGCCATTTGTCTGTCAGACAAAAAAAATTTGCATTGTGTTTGGTGTTTGTAATTTCTTTGCCTAGTTAGACCTCCTCTTAGGGCTCTGTGGGCATGTCCAGACATCTGTCACCATCCTGTGACATCTTAGTGTACAGTGGTCTAATCTAAAGGCAATTGAAAACACCAGCCTCTGAGAGTGTGCTCAGCCTTAAACTACTTGAACCTGGTATTTTTCTGAGATAGCCTAGCTGGGTACTGAGTGCTCGTATTTAGGCAAACATTAGGTCAGTAGAACTTATCTAAAATTGAGTCGTCAGCTCTTCTGATGTGGTTCTAGCTGTGTAATTTGTAATTTACTGATTCTCATCAGCAATGGCAGTAAGTCCATTTTCACAGCAGACATTTTGGCTTATCATAGTAGGAAAAGCGCTCATTGATCCTTTATTTGACTGAGGTTTGTGCAAGTTATAATCTATGGCCCCGACCATAGCTCTGAAATATCAGCAGCCTAACTGTGCTATGTATTGAAGAGTCCATGGCGCTCTCCATGGTGCTGAAGTAGAAGATGGATTTGTAATTGTGTTCTTTTCTCTGAGTCCTGCCCTCCTGTCAATTTCATCTTGCATCTATAATATTTCCTAAAGTATATAGATTATATCATTTTGATGCTCCCATTGACCCAATCCCCCCTGTTAAAAACTAAAAAAATGCATTCTGACAGTAACAATTGCTGGTTGTTGGTGTATTTGCCGAAATGAGTGATAGAATGATGTCATCAACCAAAGGCACACCTTCGTGTCTTTTAAAACTTGCACGTGTGCACATTTGTAGTCACTGGCAGCCGTTGACAGCTAGTGGACAACAGCAGGGGACTTTTGGCTTTTATTACACAAGATGACAAGTGTAGCTGGACAGTTGTTGTGTCTTCTCCATTTGACCAACAAACAAGTCTATCTCTATATCTCTATATAGAATAAATTCATTTATACTTATGTATGATTGATCTCCAAATACAGCACTATCCATTACTCACTTGATACATTAATTCTGGATTCTGGTAATACTATAATACTGATGTTAACTACATCTAGGGAACTATGAGGAATATTTCACTTTGCAATTACAGTGTGCAAGAAAGAATGACATTAAATTTGATTAGATTTGAATCAGATTCCAGCTCATACTATCTTGCCCAAAGCTGTGAGCTTGTATATTCATGAAATTCATTTGTGGTAGATGATAATATCAAGGCAGAAAAGGCGCAGTTAGAATAACACAAACCTCAGACCTCCAGTAAGTATCTTTGATTGAGTGATACTATCACAGGAACTAACAGGGAGTACTTTTAACGGTGAAAGTGTTAGCCACAGAGCCACATGCGGCTTGACACTGAAGAGCTTTATATAGCCCCTTCAACACGATTTCCCCTCATTTTACTGTCATCAAGAGTCCAGGCTACAGGGAGTTTGTTCCAGCATTAATTATAACTAGTCTATATGGGCTGGCTGGCAGGGAGCCTGGCAAAGCTACTTCCTTGGCTGCAGTCTTTAGTAGGTGCACTGTTTTTGTTTTATATCATGTAAGCAAATGAGTGAGTCCAGGCCCCAGCTGGCTTCATCAACTGTTCCCTGGGAGTCACAGAAGGGACATTCCCAAGGGATCCTGGGTGTCAACTTACGTAATTTAGACAAAATATCATGATGACATAGGAAAAACGACACAACCCTCTGTCTGTCTGTCTGTCTGTCTGTCTGTCTATCTATCTATCTATCTACCTATCTATCAGTCCATCCATCAATCCATCAATCCATCCGTCCTTCCATCCATCCTCCAGTTTCACGCTTCTTTTCATTGGCCAGCGGGTTACGTGGCAACAGCCTCCATATGGTAATTAATAGGTTTTATTTGCAGGAGCCGTGAGTGTGAAGGGAGAGGCTGGTGCACCAGTGACACTCATAGCTCTGGGATACAGACAGCTGCTAACAACCCATAATTGAATTGCAGCATATTATACCTGAGGATTGGGTAGTATTAGCCAAAACAAAGTGCATATAAAAAATGTTATTTTCAGGCTTTTCTGCGTTGCATGTTTGTTCACAATGTCTGTCTATCTTATCCTGAATAACTTAACCTCCCTCAATGACTCCCTAGCTTTTGTCTCTAACAGGATGTCTAACGGTTTTCTCCATCTCAATTTTGATAAAACTGAGGTCCTTGTGATCTGAACTTTGAACCTCATATTGCTAAAAGAATTCATTCTTGCTTTATTTAGCTGAGAAATATCGCGAGCCCTGACCACAGCTGGTGTAGTTAATTGGACCTACAGTGAATATGGATGCTTAAAAATACTTAGCACAAGAATACCCTGGGATACTACCTGCTGAGAAAGATTTAAGTAACTGAAGTCATAGTCTGCCCAGCCCATCTGTATGGCATGTGTTTGGGATTACATAGCAACCGTCTCAGTTGCAGGGCAGTATATCCTGACATGCCCTTAATTATCCAGAACCTCTTGGTGTCTAATCCTGCTATACAGTACACTAGTTTGAATCACAGCTATCAAAAGACGGCTCACTTTCAGAGTAAAGTCAAATTCTGAGTTCAACAACCCG
>JAJHUR010137590.1:1504-53104 GCA_027495735.1 Lutjanus campechanus | reverse complement strand
GAACTGTACTCATATATGGCTACAATAGAAAAATCATTCGGCTTCTTTGGCCAACAGAAACTGATGGAAATGAACGATTTGAACAATTTTTTTTTATCTACTTCATAATGTTCATAACTTCACTAATGGAGGGATTATTTTTTTTCCACAAATTCATATTAAACTACTTTGATCACTCTAACCACAATCCTGAGATCATCTGGAGAATAAGAATTAAGAATAAGTCGATGCACGTTAGAGCAATGCTCGCAACCAGACTCAACCATGACAGCCATAAATAGCAATTATAACAAGTCTGTCTCCACGCAAAGATTATTATGGTATGGGTTCCTCGTGAGCTCATTTTTTAAAGGGTGTCAGTTTTGTCAATCTCCAAACTAATTATGGCATGTCATCTCTGGTATTTCTAAACTGTTATCCTTGTTCCATTTTGCAGTATCAGAAAAACACACAACAACCTTAAAACTGTCATTACTTTTATATTATCACAAAAAGAAATTTACTGAAGCGCTGAAACATCCAGTAGAGCCAACGCCAAAAGTTTCTATAAGTTCTTATTTGGAAAATAAGTTTAAATGTGTCTACCGGCTACAGTTAACGGATTCAAATGAATATTTTGCTTAATACTGATCTACAGGAGTAGCACTTCTAACGCGGGCCTTTAAGGAACAGTACGGTATATTTGAAGTGAGGCTGTATGGGACACGTCTGCAGTCAGTGTGTTACCAACAGTAAATGGCGCTCCCACACTCCCAGTTTGGAGAAGCAGAGAGGAGTACTGCTGTGGGCGGGGTCAGCAGAAAAACATTATAAAATTTTATCCGTTTATTAATATTTTTACAGCTTTACTTTGCATCAGACAGCCTTTTTGGATAGAATCATTATACAGTATAAGACAAATATCACTCTTTTAAAAGCTACCAGACTCCCTTGGCAAAAACAATCATTTAACCTCACAGAACACGGGAGCTGCTGGTCTTCCGTTGCCTCGATGGGTTAGTTAGTCAGTGTTATTGTGTGACTTCTGTGTTTTAAAAGGTTAGTTCTGATTCACCGAAGTCACACCATAATGCCAACAAAATAACCAATCAAAGCAGCGGTAAACCAGCAGCTCCCGTGTTCTGTGAGAACAAAATGATTGGTTTTGCCAATAGAGTCTGGTTGGTTTTGAGAAAGCAATACTTGGCTTATTTAACTTTAGAAAAGGCTTTCTGACAGCAAGGTAAAGCAGTGAAAACATTCTAAATATAGTGTACATTTAAACTGATATTGATTTTTTCTGCCTTTTTTAGGTGTCTTGAGTACATATTGCTGCCGACCCTGTCCACAGCAGTACACTGCTCAGCTTACCACACTAGTGGACAATACCTCATACAACACCACTTCAAACAATCCAAACTATCCCTTTAAAACTTTGATGCAGTGACACATAAAAGGCATCCATTTACCGGCATATATTACACTACCTAGCGCACACAAAACTGCTTCTCACAATACTCTACAAGCACTACGCAATCTGCAGTGTACTGCTGCTGTTGACCTATGGTGAATCATTTTATATAATCAAGTATGAAGGATTCAAAAAGTGGAATATTACATAATATAAAACAGAATTTTGGCTTAAAAATTAACTATTACTATCATTAAATTGTCTACTTTGCTTATAACACCGGAAACTTAATAATTCAGCCTTTTAACCTGGTCAACCCACCCCAGGATTTCCTTGGAATGAAGATAACATTTTGGTAATTCAAACCTGGGTCATCTCCTGAAAGCAGCACAATTAATTTCATCTGGAGCGCGCACAATCCTCACCAGTCAGTGTCTGCTTTATGCAAACTCAAAGGAAAGCTGGTGACCCAGTGTATTGCTTGCACAAGCCGACATGCTGTATGCATGCACGCATTCTTACGTCTGTGTAAGTGACATCTTAATTAGTAAAAGTAATTTTTGTCATGCAGTCTATTAAGTAGCTAAATTTTTGAGCTCCAGTTTAGCAAATGTGTGTAAACAACTAGAAAAAGAAAGGCATTTTAACCTAATCGGATGAGTTAAGACGTATAGTTAAGGGCCTCTTATTAAACTGCATAGTTATTAGCTGTACAATACATTTACAAAGGACTGACTAAAGCGTTAAAAAACTCTCGACCGGTTCATTAATTACATAATCTCATCTATAGGAGTGAAGAAATTCCTGGATCGTCAGCCTTCGCCCAAGCCCTTGTAACATCACCAAGTCTGTCTGTCACGGATACCAAGACGGTACACGGTGGCAACATAACTCACAGGGAATGTTACGCTCTGAAACCGACCGTTCCTTCCCATCATACAAAAGAATAGCAAAGTGTGGGGAGTGAAAACAATGGTACATACAGTTGGCACATAGTAAGGGTATCTGTGTCTGATTAACTGAGACACAAATCCCAGAAAGACAGAATTAACATTGCAACAACAAAGAGAAGTGCTGCAAATGAAACAAAACAACAGGAAAAAAAAAGACACTAGTACTGCATCTGTGGTGTGTAAGGCAGCTTGACAAAACTGCGTGTTCCTCTTTCTTTACAAAACTATCCGTTTACCAGTGACACTGACTACAGTTACACACATTTCAATGTGACTTTGTCAGATCAAATTACTCATCTTCTGTGTTTTCATGATCACAAAAGATCCAAATGATTGTTTGAATGGCCAGATAACATCCAGAAAATAAACATCAATCAGAAAACCAGCTTAGGATCTGACAAGAATATGAGCATTTTAGTTTTTTTGGTTCATTAACTTTAAAACCCATTGTCTGAACTGTCAGATCTATGTCTCCATGGAGAAGTGCTGCAGGGATGACGTATTTTGTAGGCCAACCCATAAGTTAGCATCGCTAATTTAGCTACTTGTTAGCAACTGCCTTTTTTTTAAAGACATGCAAGAGCTTCAAAATTCACAAGTGGGGTATTTACTTAAGTGTTTTAAGTGAAAATATCTTAGCTTGTGTTAACCATAGAACTTATTTCAGACATTTAACCAAAAATCCATACAAAAGACCCATTGACGAGGGAAAAAGGTGCAAATATGCAAACTAATTTCCGGGTTTTAGTCAAGGAAACTAAAAAAGAAGGAAATGTCACTAAAGAACATTGCATGATGCAGGCTTTAGTGTCAGTTCTATTGAAGCTTATGGGAGATACAATGTCAATCACTATATTTGCAGACCAACAGCAAATAAACAAATGCACACATTTGGAAAAATCAGTCAGTGCATTATTCTCTAAAATATGTTCTTTCTTTTTTTAAAATCTTTTAGATGCATTTCTTCATTGAAGGTCATACAACACACAGTTTTAGTCTGCTTCTCCCATGGGTTTCAGTAGAGCTGGGACCAAATTCTGCCACCAAGTGGAGCAAAGAACGTTCCTTTTTAGTTTCCTTGGTTTTAGGACTCATTCCTGCAGCACTCGATTCTGCATCCTGGTGGGAAGATGTTGGCAGGCCCTGAATCTTCCACTGTAACTGTAGCCATTGTCTCAGACTGACAAATCCATGACTAAACTATTAAATATGGCTGCGTCTTGATTTGTAGCGAGTTACTAGAAACAACAATGGGCATTAGTTAGTAGTGAAAAAAAAATCTGATTCATGAATTCTTTGAGAAAAGTTTCAAAAGTGTGCAGCTGAAGCCATATGTGCAAGAATTCAACAGATGTAACAGTAATTCACTAATTTGTTCTTCAGCTATCAACTTGGTAAAGCATCCAAAAAAACTTACATCACCCCATCTCTTCTACTTACCATGGCCCTAAATCCAATTTTATTACTTGCACATCAAGCAGAACCTTGAAAAGGTGGAGATGCAAAGACTGATCCAGAGAAAATAAAGCCGTTCTAAATATAATTCAATTTATCGACTCTCCGAACAAACAGTTGTGCCTCTGGAGGAGAAAAAAGTGAGCGTTCACTCTTTCAAGTATTCTTTCTTGGGATCGTTTGAACTTTGACGTGAGGGGAATCGTTTAATCTCCATGGAAAGCGGCTGCAAATTCTGTATCTGACCAAACCCTCTTAGCAAAAAGCATTTGTAAATCACCTCAAAATAAGTGATGAGTTGTGTTCGACATACGGAGAGTTAAGGATATATTGCAATTTGAAATGATGATCTCCGTGAGTGAGCAATGAAAAAAAAAAAATCCATCAACAGAGCCCTCCTCTTGAAAAACAGACAAAATGTGCAAGACTTAAAGCTATGGCATCAGAAACTGTTTGTTAGTTTATCTTCTTTATGGATTACAGTTTAAGTGAGGCAAAAAAGAGGGTTGAGCTGGACGGAACCAGCGTCTTCTGAGGTAGGGTGCAGTTAGCCTGCAGCTTTACTTGACTTTCTGAGCCCATTTCAGGTCGTCCGCCCTGGGCTTCTCTCCCGTCACTCCCTGGATAAGATCCTCCAGGTTCCTCCAGAAACCCAGCTTCTCCAGAGGGTAGTTCAGCCACCCTGGAGAGAAAAAGCTCAGTGACAAATCTGCCTGACTCTAATCTCAGAAAATGCATAATTTCATCTTCAAAATACTATGTACAGACCAGTGTTAATTTTGTTGACTAATACTTTTATTCAGTTTTCATCAACTACATTTTTTTTTTCAATGATGAAAACAAAACAATAACTAAATAAAAACTAAAAATCTATTTAAACTTTTGTCAACATAGCAGAAAGAAATGTGTTGAGGAGAAACAGAAGTACAGGCGTATGGATAATTTCATATTTGCTGGTAAAAAACAAAAACAAAACAACAAATGACAGGTGACATTTGCAGACAAGTCAACTCGAAATTTATGCAAAGGCAAACTTAACTTTACTCAAGTAAAGTAAATGGTATATTAATAGGTTGAATCCCTTTTTTAAACACTATCTTTGGTTGCCTGCAGGCTTCTTGGACACTGAACAGGAGCACGAGATGAGCGCAACATTATACTTTGACACTGACAAGCAGGGACCGGTCCTCCACTGGGAGCTGATCAGCTGTTTATAACTGTCAATTGTCTGTCGATCTAAAGCTAAGCCCGTTATCCCCTAAACAAAAGCCCGCCGCTCTAAAAATACACACTCTGGAGTTGGACATCAGTGTCAGTGTCTCACCGCCTGCCAGACTCCATTAACATATTGCTCAATTTAACTTATGTGAACATCTACTCCTTCTAAAAGATTATTAATGATTTCTCATGACTCATACACAGACACAAACTTGTTTAGCAAACATTCAGCATCAATTTGAATTCTAATAAATGTGAAACAGGAAAACTAAAAGTTATTCTACCCTGGAATGGAAATTTCAAAGGAGAACATACTAGCTTTGTTGACAAAGAAGCCAGTATTTCAACTTCAGCATGTTTCTCTAATGATTTAATACATATAATACATATTTCTCATTTAAATGGTTTTGTTTTTCAAGCTAATGCTATTTTATCAGCTAACCCCAGCTGTGTGTTTTCGCTGAACTTGAAATACAATATAAGCTTTAAGAAACCACTGCTGTCCTGTACTGATTAGAGAAGTGACTGACCAAGAGTTGCTAATCTTAGATTGTAAATTAAGTCAGTGACTGACAAACTAAAGATAAGGAGTTTAAGTTTTACTGTCCTCAAATGGAAACAGATATGTAAAAAAGAATGCAGGTTTGAAGAAATGTAGTATACGTCATGTTAACCGATGTTTCCTCCAGGATTATACAGTAATTTAGTCAAATAAATCTCCTGAAGATTCATTTGACTGAAAAGCCTCTAAAATGAACAATGTCAGAAAGCCAATCACCTGCATTATTAGATCTTGGTACAAGTATGCTGTGAACTTAACAGCTGACTGATGCTGATGAGATTTACTCCTTAGGTATCAAAATTTGGTATCAAATGACAAGGCATTTCTTGATAATCAGCAGTATCGAAGCAAGTGGTCGGTGCCAGAGAAGGAGTGACATTCAATACCCAGCTCTACTGGTACAGAGTCAATAATCCCCACAAGGAAATAAATGAAGACAAACCTGTAGTGATGCAGAAGTACGTCTCATGAGGGGAGACGTGGTGGACGCGGTGGTGCTTGCGGGGCAGGATGATGTGGCAGTCCTGTAGGAAGACCACCCAGCGAGGCAGGCCGAAGTACGTGTGCGACCACTTGTGAATCTGGTTGGTGAGCGTCACGAAGATGGCCAGTGCAAACAAGTAGCAGTACAACGGGTAGATACGGTAAATCTCCGCTGCAGAAAGGAAATGGAAAACAAAATGAGACGGGACCTCGTTTTCTTTGTCTCTTTTTCCTCTGCGTGGTTATTCTGAAGTAACAGCTCAGAAAATGAGACAGCATTTTCTTGTAGAGGAAAATGTCAGGCTCGGTTTGTTGATACAAAACTTACCGGGGGAGAGGGTGAGGAAGTTGAAGGCCATGTTTGCTAGAGGGACGATGGTCAGCATGCAGTTGTCACCATTGGTCTCAATGAAATCGTGACGGGTAATGGCTGTGGGGTCGATGTGGTGCTCTCTAAATGGTCGTATAAAGGCCTGCGGAACAGATCAGACAGTCAAACAGGGTGTAAAACAAGAAATAACACACACTGTAAATGCATTAAACTATTCCTTTCAAAAGCAGCTTATTTTGAGTACAAACAAGGGATAACAGTGTGGGGAAAAAATGCATACACTACCTTTCCAAAGATGGGTAGATCCACTGATCCCCACGTATCAGCCCCCCAGTGAACAAGTCCAGACGCAAAGTCTGCTGTGAGTATTCCTGCCACTGAAAAATGAGTGCGAGGACAGCACAGAAAAAAAGGATGAGAGAACAACCAACGCTTGTTTGGACTGCAGCTCTGAAAACAAAACAACAGCACGGACGACAACACAACATCAGAACATTATATAATTTTTCGGTCAGTACTTACCGATACTCAATGGGATGTACCACAAATGTCCCAGATGGAAATTGGCAAGTAGGTGAACGAAGTTGAAGGCCATGAGAGAGAAGCAGAGGACAACACTTAACCATTCTTGACATCTTTTGCCTTAAAAAAAATAAAAACACAAGCAGACAGATTAGCAGATATCAAAAGCATGGATTTGGACACTTTAAATGGACAGTTCAGATGAAGTGCGGTTGTATGAGGTATTTATCCATGGTCAATGTAATTTCTACAGTAGATGGCGGTCGGCGTGTCCCCAGTTTGAAGAGGCAGAGAGGAGCACCAGCGCAGAAGGATCAGCAGCAAAAAAACATTTTAGCCACCTAAAAAGTCTGTCTAAAAAAAAATCTATATCAGTTAAAGCGTATGCAATATTTTGTATATTTTCACAGCTTTAACTTGCCATCAGACAGCCATTTCCAACCCTAAACTGCTTTTCTGTTAGCCAAATATTACTCTCTCTCACTCAACAAGACTCCACTGGAAAAAACAGTAATTTTACCTGCACACAGGACCCTATGTTACTAGTCTACCGCCGCCTCGACCAGTTCATTTGTTTGAGTCACACAATAAGACAAACAAACTAACTGACGGAGGCAGAGGTAGATGAACAACTCCCGTGTTCTGTGGGGTAAAACAACTGATTTTGTCTATGGAGCTTGGTTGGTTTGGAGAGAGTGATATTTGGCTTATATAACGGCAGTTTCCCGTTGGAAAAAGATGTCTGATGGCAAAGTAAAGTGGTGAGATTATTCTAAATGTAACACTCCCCTAAACTGATATGAATTTTTTTTAGATGGGTCTTTTTTAAATAGCTAAAATATATTTTGCTGCTGACCCTGTCCACGGCATTACGTTACTTGGCTTCCTACACCTGCACTTCTGCTGCGTCTCTCATAGATAAGTACCTCATACAGTCCCACTTTAAATAATCCTAACTGTCCCTTTAAACTGATAAGATTATCAGTCATACTCTGTCTCCAGTCCACAGCACTTGAACTTGACGTGATGCCACATAATCCAAACAAAATTGTCCAAAGGTTAGTAGTAAACTAGCCAGCATAATTCATTATCAGATGCTTCTTTACATCAGTGACAATCAGGAAGACATCCCCCTGCACTTTGCTTGTTACATGACTGGAGAGCAGCTGGGCCTGAAATACCTGTCTACATCTTACAACTCAAAGAAAGCTGCAGTACAGTCCTAATGGCTAAAAAAAACCCTCTGGCAGGCGAGAAGTCTGATCAAAGCTGTCAGGTTCAGATCCTAGTAAGCTCTACAACTGATATGAGGAGCAAGTATTTGTACAATGGGCGTGAAGGCCTTTTACTTTGTACGTGCAAGTTCAAAAAGCATGAAGTATGGTGGGAGAACTGACAGAGGCACAGCCCAAGATCTCCAAACTATGTGGCTCATTAGTTTTAGGTAATGCATTGCTCTGTGAGTTGCAGTCTATGGGGGCTGACTGAGCAACAACACTGTTATGAAAGGTCACAGCAGCTCCACGGCCAAGCGAGGCTTCAATCAGAGCCTAAAGCAGAGGCAGTGGGTTCTTCTAACCTCTGCCTGATGCTCGAAATGTCAAAGGACAACAGCGACTCAAAAACAAATGCAACCAATCTCACATGATTCCTATTGTGCAACAACAAAAGTCTGACTGTGACCAACACACAACTGTCGCTCATTGTTCGGTGGCATTTATTTGAAGCAGTTAAAGATTAACCGGTGTTCTTGCTTGTAAATTTGATAGTTTTTTTTTCAGTTTGTTACTTGGTAACTACGCTATGTAAAGCCTGTCGTTATGTCACGCCACTCATGGACACTTGAACCGGGAGGAGAACAACCCCGTAAGACGGAGCCGCTGCGGGGATCGACTCACCTGGCGAGTATAAATTGGCCAGTTCTCGGGCACCGGCGTGTTGTGGGCCCCATCTGGCCGCGCCCCGGCCCGGTCCCTGCGGCTCTGGGTTCTGTGTTTCCGCTCCACAGTCGTCCTCGTTAACCATTCTCGCCATTTCTCCACTGTGGGCCCAGCCCCTTCAATCTCTCTACTCACAGCCAGGAACCAACGGAATCATCAACTTCTCAGCCCACAGACATCGTAGCGTTTTCCACCAATCAAGCGCAGGTCGTTGAGCGCAGCAGCCAATCGCCGGGCGGGAAAGCGTTCCACAGACAGCCGAGTGACCAATGGGGGACAGCGAGGGGAAAGACCGCATTTCCTGACCCCACCCGTTCTGTCTGGTGCCCGCTCTGCTTTCAGCCCTACTGCTGGGTGTACAGTAGATGGAGCTCTCTGTGTGTGTACATGAGATTAAGCACGTTAAACCCGGAGAAGGTGTTACAGCGACATCTGTCACCCATCAGACTGTGTGATACTACAGCCTCAGCTGTGGAAAAGGCCGACAGGTTGTCAACATACAGTCAGGTGAGGTGTTAAGGGCTTCACGGCACATATTACGTAAAAGTGAAATTATGTCACTTAAAAAACATAATTCCCCCTACAAATTTAAAAGTTGAATTCATAAGCATTAAAATACACCCTTGTTCAGTTAAGTTGAGTTAGATGTTTTCCTGCTACAGCCTTCACAGTTCTGATATGACATGTTGGTAATGGTGGCTAATGTTAGCCGGTGTTAGCTAACTTTAGGTTAATGTTGCTGTTTAACTGACAGTACTGAGTAAGTTCTCTGACCTTATGATTCTCCTGTACCTCTGTTAATATTATAATAGATACATGTAAGAATTTTCCATTATTCTGTATATTAACTGCCACTTGTTGCCACAGTTGCTGCAGCAAAAGTTGAGTTGATTGTTTCAAGTAAAATTAGCAACAGACCTTTTTTTTCACAGCAGCCATTTTGACATGAAACAGTGGGGTAACCACAGGTGTGACCGATGATACTAATTAAGGTTCAGTTAATTCAGGTCAAACAGAGTCAGAGTGTTGCTCTTGTGTATGTTGGCTCACTGGAGATGCTTTGCTACATTAAATGGAGTGGGACTTAAATTAGTGCCATTAGTAACACCTGTGGCCTACTATTTCATATCAATATGGCTGCCATAACAAAGGTCAGTTCTCTGACCTTGTGATTATCCTCCACTTCTGTTTCTGTTATCCTACATTTTAGCATTTTCCATTACTCTCACTTGTTGCCATAGTTGTTGTTCAGACAAAGTTGTGGATTGTGTTGAGAAAAATAATGCATTGATGTAATGCTACTCTGTTAAAATAAGCTGAAGGTCCTAAATTGATCATTTTACTTAAGTAAAAGTACATAAGTATTATCATCAAAATGTAAACTAAAATAACAGAAGTGAAAGTTAGTTAGGCAGAATGGCCCTGATCAGAGTATCACATCAGATACTGTATGCTGTATCAGTATACACATCAGATATCACATCAGTATACTGGTCAGTATACACATTACTCTGTGAGCAGCATTTTAATGTTGTAACTTCTGGCCTGGGAACGCCTCGGGATCCCCCAATCAGAGCTGGCTAATGTAGTCGGGGAAAGGGAACTCTGCTGGAACTGTTACCTCCGCAACTTGATTTCGGATAAGCAGTTGAAGATGGATGGATGGATGAAGTTATAAATTCTCAAACTATGGTACAAGTACCAGTGATGGATGAATCCCAGAAATAAAAAATTAAAAAAAGATGAATTTAAAAATATCTAATTAAAATACAACAAAATTTCTAATTAAAGTACTTAAACTATGAGATCACTGAAATTGAAGTTTAGTCTTTCCTGCAATATTCTTGTTTGATTATCAGCTTGCTATGTAGTCACCTTCATGCACGTAACACACATACATCATCCATGATTAGTCACAAGCCAAGCTGTGATGGCAAGATAAGCAGAGGTAGCAAAGAGACTGAAAGTAAAATGTACGTGTTTGCGTGTGTGAGGGGCTGCCCCTTGTGCTGTATGAGGCCTGTGTGGAAGAGTTAAAGTGCAAGTTCAAGTGCTACCCCTATGTGCAGTATGATTGACAATTAAACAATAAACAATCTCCTTATTAGAAGTAAACCTGCCTCCTGTCTGTAGCCAAATAGGGTAGGCCTACTGTTTTTAACGTCAGTTATAATGGTCATACTTGGAGAGAACTAATATTTTCTGAAATGGTACAGAGTGTGAAGTTTGAGAAAGGCTGTTGTAACTGCTAAAAATGAGGATGATATCAAGATAATAAAGTTAAAGGTAGAGTCAGTAGGATTTGTCCTAGCTGTTTGTAAATGCATCAGGACATCATGTACCGATGTTTTGGGTTTGGCAACACGTCCCAAGCATAGCAAAACAATGAGAAAAAAATAAGGAAATACAGGCACCACCACATACCTCAAGTAGGTCATACGTGACGACTGAAAGGGACTGTGTAGTCCCTAGACTGAGTCTCTACATTGTTTTTTTGTTTTTGTTTTTCAGGAAAATATTGCAGATTATACCTTTAAATATAATAGAGATAAAAAATATAGTCAAGTAAAATAATTTGAAAAAAATTAAGTATAAAGTAAAGCAAACAAAATGAAAATACTCAAGGGTAACCATAGCTGTCAAATAAATGTAGTGGAATAAAAGTGGAATGGTGTAAAACCCTAATTCCTAAAATCTTGGGATGCAGTAAAACAGAATGTGATGACTTGCTAAAACTTTTTGATACAAACTCAATTTAAAACAGCACAAAGACAGTATATTAAATGTCTTACCCCATCAACTTCATTGATTTTTGTAAATACATGCTTCTTATGAATTTGATGTCAGCAATACGACTCAAACAATGGGACGAGGACAACGAAAGACTGTGAGAGTTCTGTAATACTCAATCAAAAACATTTGTTTGGAACATTAAACAGGTTAACTGGTAACACATGATAGTATCATGATTGACTATGAAAGGGGCATCTGTGAACAATTCAGTTGTTCAAAAGCAAGGAGGGGGCAAGGCTCACCACTTTATGAAACATATGATTGTAAAAGGGATATTACTACACAGGCTCGGGAACACTTCAGAAAGCTTTTGTCAGTAAACACATTTAATTTGCAAGTTATTGCATCGTCTTTTTTGTACGTTTTACACAGCATCCCCTCTTTTTTGTAATTTTATTATTTCTCCTGAAATGGAGTGTAGTATAAATATAAAGCTGTATAAACTGGAAATACTCACGTAAAGTCGACTAAATTTTACTGAAGTACAGTACATGAGTGAACATACTTAGTTAATCTCTGCTTCTCAATAGACACAATACCAGCCAACAGTTTGTTCAACAGCTAACAAGTCTGTTCCTACAGTAACTAAATACTATATTGTTTCACTGTTTGTGGTGGTGGAATGTGTAACTGCATTAAGTACATTTACTTTTATTATTGCAGTAATTGTGCATTACCTGAATATTTCCATTTTATGATACTTTATACTGGTACTCCACCTGATAAGTAATTCATGTACTTTTTAATCCACTACTTTTGTTTTATTTTTTACATATAAACCATCGGATGTAATATATATAAAGTAGTTATAAGGTCGCCCCTAATCTGACTTTGGAAGGTTCAGAAGCTTTTTGGCCATCTGCAAAGCACTTCTAAGTATACTGGCTCCTTCAAGTATTAAGGGATCAGTAATCATAAAACAATAATACAATATACAGTATACTAAGACAGTGTGAAAGGGGCCATTCTGTGTAATGAGTACTTATTCTTTACAAGACTTACTTGCAATGGACTATATTTTTACATTATACTATTCAGGATGGGACATTAGGACCAGCTGCTAGCCAAATGCTAATAAAATATGAAAGAGGCTGTTAGATTTCAGACACAAAAGGATAATTTACTATTGAGAACTCTGTAGTGTAATTTATATACATTCCTGCAGTTCACCACAAGATGGCAGTAAGCACTCACGTTAAATCCAAATAACTCTTATTGCTCTGATCACAAATTGTGCTGTGCAGTATAATTAGTGGTGAGAATCAAGTTATGAAGGGTCTCTGTGCATTTAGGCTCATTTGACCTACTGAGTGAGCACGTGTTTATGATAATAAGACCTGTTTCGGCACCTGAACCAAGTGTCCAGTTATTATTACCAGTTAATTGGATATTTCTCGTTAAATTTAATATTCTGAGACTAAAAACCATACCCCATGAGACATTTATAGAAAACCTCTTGGACTTTGAACTCACTGCACCATTGCAGACATAAACTGGCCTGACTACATGTCTCGTAACACTCACCCTGACCCTCATACAGTGTTGGAGTGGATGCATCATCTTGTACAATTTCACCACAATAACAACACAGACTGCTTTAAGCCAGTCTGTGAATGTTGTTGGGAAATGGAGTCTGTCTGGAGATATGTTGTCAGCAGCCAAATACCAATAATGTAATAATTTCCCAATCTCAATGTAATGTAAAAGTCAATTATGTAACTGGCCAATAATGTAATAACATTTCTGAACCAATGACATAACTTTTTGTGCCTAATATAGCTATATTTTTTTTAGCTTGGTTAAACAAAATCAATAATAATTGGAGCCAGTAATGTAATAATATATATGACCATGTTTCAGTTTTATTTATCATAAAGAGTCAGACTTCAGTAACATTTGACCCTTACTGTAAGCAGCTGTTTCTTTAAAATAGCTGCTCAAAAACCTGAGTGACCCTGACCCTTAAATCTTAGTCCTAACTCTGAATAACTTGTCAGTGTCCAAAGTCAGTAACTCAGGTTTTTGAGCAGGTATGTGAAAGAAGCAACAGTGACGGTAAGTGTCATGGAAGTGTGACACTTTTTAGCCTCTTTTTTTTTAATGAAACAAACAAAATGAGCCACTGCCAAGACTCCTTAAATGCAACACAATTAGGGGTGCGTGATTTTGAAAAAAATATCTTGCAGTTATTTTTACTTGACATGAATATCCTCATTTTTGTTGTTTTCTCAAATCTGCAGAATTTGATGTGTAGATCAGAACATCACTGCAGCACTATAATAGTTAATTTAAAAGGGTATTTTGACACACATTTCATCTTTGTCAGTATAAGGCCTTCTGTGATTTGAAAATTGCAGCTGGCCATATTACAGTTTGATGAAATTTCTATTAATTGTTCGGCCCTAATCAAGATATCACAAGTATCACAAAACTTATTGTCACGATACTCAATTATATTGATATTTTCTTACACCCCTAATAAACATAATATATTATTACATTATTGGCTCCAATTATTAAAGTTTCTTTCTTTTTTTAAAACCCAGCTAATTATGTAATAAACAGTCGATAATATAACTGATTACATTGCAAAAGGTTCAAGAAGTTATTATGTTAGTGGAAATTTGGTTGGTCATTTTTTGCATTATGGACTATTATTAGATTAAGAATGGGAACAACTATTACACTGATGATGTTTATCTCATTAACTGACTGCAACATGTCTCCAGGGCTGCTTTTATAAGCGTATTCTTATGAAACGATGACACATGAACTTATAAAATGGTTGCCTCTCAGTGGGATTTTTCCATGATAGTCGAGTTGATGAGACGTGACTGACTGTAGAGGGCGTGAATGTTCATGTTTTCATGAAATGCTGGTACGAAGTATTCACCACATTTTGTTCATGACAGATGTTGTTCGGCACTCTGGACCGAGCAACTCGAGTTTGTTTGTGCTTCAACTTTTTATTTCTGTTTTAGTTCCTTGTTGGACAAATTAATAAAAACCACTGAAGTTGCATTTCCCCTCTTAATTCTGCTGCTGCAGCCCAAAGTTTTAGCCATCACTAACTTTCACTAAAGCCTAACAGAACCATAGATTAAGTTCGTTTTTTGTGTCCGAACACGAACAGCTGAATGCGGTTAGGGTCCTGTTAAAGCAGCACAGGTTGTCCGGTTGGCTCAGTCTTCGCAGCACGTCACACACACACCTGCCCAGCTAAACCCCGCCCCTCGGTCTTTAATAAAACCCCCCGAGACAGGAAGACCTGTCAATTCCTCTCTGCTTGTCCATACACACAGTCTCTTAAAAGTAGTTTCACTGCATGTGGTCACAGGCAGTGACTTGGGGGGATTTAAACTCATTGTAAAACATTCAACACACTTGAGCCATTTCACAACTGAGGCAGCTGAACCAAAACCATCGTGGGCGTCTCGTCTCAGCCCTCCATGCTCCTGCAATCCGGCGGGTGTTAAGATCCATGGAAGTGGCCGGATTCTACGACGAGGGCAGCTTTGCTATCCACGGTCGAGACAGCATTATCAGTCCCGTCAGCGGCGGCTCTTACTGGAGGCTGGGTGACTCGATGACGGAGCTGGGCATTGAGGAGCGGGAGAGAGCGATAGACTTCAGTGTTTACCTGGACTCAGCCCTGCACTGCCCGCAGCAGCAGCAGCATCAGCAGGGAGACGTTTTCTCTGACTTCCTGGCGGAGAACAAGATCAAGAGAGTTGCAGCTCTTCACAACTACAAGAACTACTCGCTGCTGAACGAGCTGGAGACGAGTCAGTGCGACAACTTGAGGGACCCCAGGGAGCCCCCCTACGCGCTGGGTTACACCGAGCTGCAGGAGACCCGTGTGGATAGTGTGCTCAGCCCTGAACTGAGCCGCTACAGAGCTGCTGCTGCTGCTGCTGCTGCTGAGAGAGAAGACAGTCAGGAAGACGCAAAGATGGAGAACGGGTCGTCTGGCTTTGACATGAGGTCCTACCTTCACTACCAGTCCACCAGCGGCAGTCTTGGGAACATCTCCACCGCGTCCTCGACCTGCTCCAGCCCGCCCGGCACACCTGCCCCGTCAGGTAAAAGCAGGTCACCGTCGCACGGGGGCAAAATGTCCAGCGGGAAGGCGAAGAAACGCCTGGATAAGGACAGTGAAGAGTACAGGGTGAGGCGGGAGAGGAACAACCTCGCCGTGAGGAAGAGCAGGGACAAGGCAAAAATGCGCAACTTGGAGACTCAACATAAAGTGCTGGAACTGGCTGCAGAGAACGATCGTTTACAAAAGCGCGTAGAGCAGCTGTCCAGAGAGCTGGCCACCCTGCGCAACCTGCTCTCCGCCACCGGACAGTGTTGAAAGACCTCCACACGGATCTCTGGGCCGCTTGTCTAATCATTAATGGACTTTTTCAGAGCAAACTGAGCAGCAAGTGTTGAAAACGGTACGCTTCACAGGTGAAGACAGTGACCACCAGTTTACAAGGACACTTTGAATGGGACTGAAGGAGTGGGTGCATGGATTGCGCAATCATTCTCGATTCTCTTCACATGTCACCGTAGCTTTATTCTCAGATGTAATGTTGTGTATGCAGTATTTCTGTGCAGGTTTTACATACATGCGAGTGAATTTCTACCTTTTGTGTATCTGGAGCAATGGTTGTCAAGGGAAGAGTTGTGCTGCAGTGAAATGATGCAACTCTTTGTAATAGTATTGGCAATGAATGAAATAAGTCTAATTATTTAATATTAAAAGGGGAAATGCTTTAATTGTACTTGATATTTTATTGAATTAAACAGATTTATACTTTGTTTAAACAATTTCACTCGTAATTTCTTCTTTTCTGTCCTTTTTAAGCAGCTGTAGGCGCAGACAGACAGACATGCTTGCTTTAAATATTCACACTCATGATAGTCAGACTGTGTATGACGATGTATGTCAGTTACAACATATTGCAGGTAAAAATTGAAAGAGACGTCAACATACTGCAGGAATTGGATGTTTCTTTAGTCGTCACCAGTGGCAGTGACATTTTAATAATGTCTTGGCTCACCATTATCACGTCTCATTTTCATTTATGGTTTTCACAGAGCAGAAAATGGCATTCAGTGGTTTGATCAACACAGTTGTGCGATGATAGAAACCTCCACAATTGCTCAATGGAGAATTTAAAACGAGGACTGATATTTCAAATAGTCTCTATTTCCATTAGGGCTGCAACTAACAATTATTTTCATTATCGAATAATCTGTCAGTTATTTTCTCTAGTAATTGATTGATTGGTGTATAACATATCAGAAAATGTTGAAAAATGTTGTTTACTGCTTCCGAAAGCTCAAGATGACTTCCTCAAATCGTCTTGTTTTGTCCACAACCCAAAGATATTCAGTTTATTTTTGTGGAGGAGTAAAGAAACCAGAAAATGTTCACATTTAAGAAACAGGGATTTTATCAAAATACTAAAACTAAAACTAATCAATTATTCACTGCAATTTGAGTGATTCTTGAAAATCATTTGGTTTATACCCGACCAGTCTCTCGACATCATTATTGGGTAACTCTTAATGCTATTGGCATTCCTCTGTTTGTTCATTGATTTGACACGCAAGTCCTCAGATCCTGAAATACATCCAGCCAATTTATACTGAAACGATACTGCTTAGAGCAGCACAAAAAAGGGGAAAAAAAGAGACTCTGTCCCACTGCACGTAGCACAGAAATGTTAGCTTTATCTTTAGCACACGGCTCTGTCAATAGTCTGCTGGGTCCACTGGCCCAGAGAGGGGTTCAAGGTTGCATTGGAAATTAATCAGCAACTAACCTCCTCACACCACCTCTGGTCTCGCTTCGACAGCCAAGACCTGGCTGGGCTGGGAGCGAGTGCATGAGAGATACGAATGTAATCCTGAGCAAACCTCGTGAAGTGGAAAACCCTCAGTAGAAAATGTAGAAGTTAAAAATGGGAGTGACACCAGCCATGATAGATAAGTTGACAATTGGTTTGCAGTGGAATTTACCCAGCCCTGAGACTGCATTTCACTGTGTGCACAATATGAAACGTATCTGTCTTGAGCAAAGCAAGCCCCAGACAGAGAGGATAAAGAAAGAGGCATGGTGGGATTTATATGTGATCCATGACATTTCAGGGTGGGGATTGTTTTCCAACTCTCACTTCAAACAGCAGTGAAAAGGACAAAAAACACGTCTGTTAGTTTTTCAACAGCGGACATATTTACTATATTGGTACTGATATGTTGCATTATAACATCTAAATAAAGCATAAAAACTGTGCTGTTGCTGTTTTGTGCGGTGGGAGATGACATTTTGAATATGGATATTTCAACACACTCAATGATGGAACAGTTTAGCTTTTAACTCTTGTGCAATATCCTCCCTTTCCAACACATCATCACTTGAAGAATGCTACACCCACATTCAAATAAGACATTGTTATCCCCCATGTACAAGACAATAGCTGTAAGTACTTGTGGCCTGGCTTTAAGCCTTACAGTGCAAGTAAAACCGGTAATTTTTAACAGATTAAATAAACATTTTACTCGTGGTGGAACAAGTATTCTGATTCCTTACTAAAAGCTACTATAAAGAGTTTTTAACTGGCTATGAAAAAGTCTCAATTGAAATGCTGTTGCCTCTACAGAACTACAGAAGTTAACGACATCATCCATTTAATCATTTTATTTTTGATGTGACAGTTTGTGGTTATTACAGTTGAAAAACGTCTGCTTTTGTCCACAGGGGCCTCCAAAATCAACAAAATATCAAAAGTTCCCTCTAGTAGCTTTAAGTAAAAGTACTACCACACTGTGAAAGTACTCCACTACAAGTAAAAGTGCTGTAAGTATTATATATGTAAGTATTATCATCAAAATGAACTTAAAATATCAAAAGTAAAAGTACTCTTAATGCAGAAAAATGGTCCTTATCAGTGTGTTACTGTCATATACAGAGATGGGAAAAATACACACACTCTACTCATGTAAAAGCACAGATAGTTGTGTAAAAAGACTTTGGTAAAAGTACTGACTCAACTTCTTAACTCATGTTAAAGTGAAAAAGTACAGGCTCTGACATTTACTCAAAGTATAAAGGCAAAAAATAGCTCTCTGAAGGACATTTGTATCAGCTGTTTGTGTCCAAAGTCAACTGTACCTCACCTTTTTTTTCCACAGTCAAGTCTTTTTTCCATCATTTTTTCATCTTATGTTGGTCGTGTGTGTGATATTCACAAGGACTGAGCAATATGGCTTATCTTGAGATTTTTAGGCTATGCTCCAATATACAATATATATCTTGATGTACACATTTTCCCCAAAAAAACAACAACCATGAATTCGCAAATTGTACAAACACAATGTGTTCTTACAGAATATGATGCAATGAAACAACACAACAGTATATAAAGTAGTTAAAATGAGGACAACCTTAAACATCTAAAAAAAAATATTTTTGATAAATAATCATCAGTAATGTGGATTTCATGACTAAATGGGTAAAGGCAAATAATAGAACAGCTGGGACACTCTGGTAAGTTCAGAAAATTTAATCACTGTGCTGTAATGCAGCCTTTAAAACCAGGAAAAGACACTTAACAAGTTATATCACATTTAATTATACCCTAAATCTAAGAAGACATCTAGTCTCGTATCACAACATTGATATAATATTGATATATTGCCCTAATATGCACTGATGGATATACCAAGGAATTGTCTTTTTTATACGTGTTAATGACCCGTCCATTTGGGCTGAAATCAGTCAGCTGTTTTGGGAATGTAAGGAGTACAAAGTACAGATATTTGTGTGAAAATGTAGGGAGGAAACATAAAATGTTGTCAGAAAAATAAATATTCTACTAATAAGTTAAGCACAGATACCTGAAAACTTCACCTAAGTACTGTAACATAAGTATTATACACTGTGTTACTTCCCACCACTGATTATATCTGGTGTTTTTGGATTATTGTTACTACCACCTTAAAGTGTGTTTTGCACTTTACTGCTGTAAATGTTTTAATTTGAGCTAGTTTAACTACTTTATAAACTGCCGGGTAGTTTAATCTACAGCAATGCATCATATTCTGTAAGATCATCATATGTTTGTAGCATCACTGTCTTGTGAGAGCCACACATCTCCAAAAAGTTTTCATGGTATCAGAAAAACAGCCCTGTTATTATCTTTGTGACCATCTGTTTTCCAGCTAATCCAAGATGCAGGGGGTCCTTTAAAAAGTCTTAAATTCACATGTAATACTAAAAGGCCTTACAAAGTATTAAACAGTTTTAAATTCTGTTTGGGAAGGTCATAAATATTTATTCATTAACTGCTGTAATCATAGTCTCAAAGGGTCTAAATATCACTCCAAGTGCCAGACTTGATTTGTAATGCCTCTGTTATCCTGTTAGAGTCTTTTAAGCTTTTGCCAATAAACATATTTGATCAAATGTTCTTTATCTCAATCGGCTATTGCAACATTTGTTGTCTATTTATATTGCAAAAGAGTCTTAACGTGTAACTTGCTGATACGTGTAGACACCGGGAGAGGGTTTTTAAATAGTTTATGTAGCTTAAGAAGTAGGACAATTTCCTCAACCCATAAAGGAACACTTAATCCTCCTGTTTGTCACAAACGTTCACATTCAGACTCACCAAATCTGGAGATACACGTTTTTCACTGGACAGGAAGGGAATGAAAACTTGTCATCTGAAAAGTAACTAGTAACTAAAGCTGTCAGACAAGTGTAGTAGAGTAAAAAGTACAGTATTTGTCTCTGAGATGTAGTGGAGTAGAAGTTTTAATCTGCTTTTAATGGAAATACTCAAGTAAAGCACAAGTGACTTGAATTGGTACTTAAGTACAGTACTTGAGTAAATGTACTTAGTTACATTCCACTAAGATTGAGACATATTGACACAACCACAGAAACAGTGTGTCACATAACGTGTTAATAGTTTAACCTCCAGCACTGTGTTGTTGTAACTGCTTGAGCAGAGATCCTGCTGCATCTCGCTGCTCTCGCCGTAGCTGTCAGTGTTTGGCACAGAGTCATTCAAACATTCTAGGCATTCTTTCTTCGATGACCCCTTGTTTCCTAACGGAGCCCCACGCAGTCGTTCCCTGGTCCTGGCTCACATGCTGACAGGAGAGAGGGAAATTCCCACACAGGATGACCTCTTTTCTTGAGAGTTTAGCCCAGCCCCCTTTCCACATTTTACCGTCAATGGGCAGTGTCTGTCCGTAAACTCCTGGTTGCATCACAGCCCCTCCTCAGGCCAACTGGCCTCCTAAAAACTCCTCTGATAAAGCAATACAAACACATACGCGCAGACACACACATACACACACACACAGAGGCTCCACCTGTCACTCTAATGTCCACTCTGTACCGGCTGTTGTGAAATTGAAGGATTTTTCATTCTATCTTTGAGTCATGTTAGTATGTTTTTTGACACTTATAAGTAGTTTTTCGTTCCTCAAAACACTTTTTTGCAGTGTTGTGTCAGATTGTGTTTCCCAAATTAATCATAAAGTGGAGTGATGAAAACTCAACCATCTATAATTTAACACTTGTAATTAATTTGTCCTCGTTCCAGATTTTATGGCTGACAAAATAAAATATATTGATTAGGGCAAGAATACTAAACTTACTTTCCTAAGGGGCCACTTCTGCAAAATTATCCACACATAATACTGGTATTTATCATATAAAATGAACATTAAAAGGCCCCTAACTCATCTTTCTTTAACTTGGTGCAAGGTTTGACAGATATATCAGATATTTTACTGCTTTCAACAACTGCAAAAGAATTTTAGTTGTAAATGCTTTGGTTACATTTGAAAGAGTTTATAAAACATTAAACAGCTGGAACCTCTTCCATCATGCAGTCACTAAATTGTTGGAATGATCCATAAACATAAACTGCTCCAGGGACAGAATTAATAGCGTATTTTAAGCTCTTTTAGTCCAAAATACGCATTTCATCAAAACTCCACAAGCTGAGTATCACTGTAGCAATAATTTACGAAGAGGGATGACACATTCAAATTAATGTATAATAATCATTTTAGCCATTATTTAAGCAAAAAATGTCAAAGGATTTTATTTTATTTATGAGGATTTTATTATTCTCCTTGCAAGACATGATAGTAAAGTAAATATCTTAAGACTTTTGAGTGTTATTCACACAAAACAAGACACTGGAAGATGCCGCCTTGGCCTGTGGGGCTTTGTAACAGGCGTGTTTGACTTTTTTTTTCTGGCATTTTATAGAAAAAAAAACAATAAATCAGTAATGAAAATAATCATTAGATGCAACCCTAATGATATGGTACTTTGTAATAATAAATATTTTGAACCTCCAGCTGTTGTATGTTTAATAAAAAAAACAACGTTGCTTCATAACATGTAAACTATTGACCTTTTCATAACACAAACTACAAAATGCAAATCAGTACATAACAATAGTAACAAAGGAATGACTGTTTTCTCTTAATTTTTTAAATATGCAGCTGAAGCTCCTTTGGACATAAATTATCAATGCATTTAAATGGCTGATGACATTCAATATTTCCTTTACCGTGACCAAATCCCCTCAAAATACCAAAAGTAAAATTGCGTTGTCTCGTCCATCTCTCAGTTCCCTACATTGTCTTTTGAACTCAACCCCACACTTATCGGTTCCTACTGAATATACATACTTTCATTTTATTTTTTAAATAGGGATCAGAAATGTCCTAAAATAGCTGGGCACTGTCGTTTTTAGCAGATTTTACAGGAATAAATAGTGCAATTTCACATTTCACATTCACATTCAGTAAACATTTGGTGCTTCAGTGAGTATTTATGGCAGCAGGATCATGTATATGGGATTGAATCAAGATAAAGTACAGTGCAAATGTTTATCATTATAAACAAACATGTCAGCCAGTGCAACATGGTGCCTCATTGGTGTGATTGGAGCTCTAGGGCACAGGGATACGTCAGACCTGAGCCACACAGGCAATAGTTGTTAGCAGGATCAAGTCATTGCTTGTTTTGGTATTTTTGTGGTATTGTGACAATAGGAAATATATTCTTTAACCAATAATCTGTTTGTGACATGCACCACTCTCAGTTAGTTTCGATTTTATCTCCCACATACACAGATCTCTTTTGCTGTTTGTCATTCTAGACCCACCTGATCAGAATTGAGCTTTGGAGTACCTCAAAGCAATATTCTGGGTCCCATTTTGTTTTCTGTTTATATGTCTATTACCTTACCTTAATATAAAAGCTGATAAAATTTACTTGGTTCTTTGGCAACCTGTTGATACTCTTAATCACTCTTACTAAAATGTTTTATTAGCTTGTAATTGATAGCAGACCAGGAGTTAACATTCATTCTGGAAAGTATTTTGAAAAACACGTTGGTAGAGGGCCTCAGTTGGGATGTTTTTTCCATTTTAGGATCCATCCTCTTTGGATTTGTAAAAGTTGTTCATAAATTTCATTACCTTGTTTCGTATGTATATAGACGGATTTATAACCAGAGCTGAAAATAATGATCATATGAACCCCAGTTGAGAGAATTTGCATTGACACTCAGATATTGAAATGGTTAGTGTAGAAATATTTGAGCATGAGGCTGTAGCTAATCTTTCAAAGGTTCTAGTTTATCACTTTTGCTCATTCTTGTTGTAGTGAGACATCAACCAGTGTTGAAGATTTTTAAAGCAATACATGATTGACCCACGTAAACCCCACAAACGGCGATCAAGATGTCTGAAATACTCTATAAAAAGTAGCCGAGCTTGTGCCATATTTTTTTACCCACAATTAAAACGGATATTTATAAAAGTGATTTTCTAAGTATTGGCGATTTTAACTCTGTGATTTCGTGTGTTTAATGACAGTTCCTCCTCTAAGTGAAAGGGACACCGGATATCCGGGCCACTGTAACGGGAAGCCAGGGCGCCTCAGATACGGTAAGTGGACCAGAACATTATCTCTCCTGAAGTGCACCAAGATTTCGACATCTTTGTTCACTTCTGCTATTTTGCTGGTATGACTGTGAAAACACAAAACTGACGTGCAGAAGTGACTTGCGGTCACTACACAGCAAGTATCACTGCCCATGTCTTGTGTAACACCAGGCCATCCTTGCAAAATGAGTGTTAGCTTAATAATTAGAGCAACATTTGTGTGTGAGTAGAGGTCAATTCAAGACACGCAGTGTGTGAACGTTCAATTTATGTGCTGTGCAGAGTGATTAACAAGGGTTTCCTTTCTGCACAGAACACTGTAATGATGTATCATTAATAAATACACTTTTACATCAATATGTAAATGGTAAAATGGTAAATGGACTGTATTTATATAGCGCTTTTCTAGTCATAGACTACTCAAAGCGCTTTTACAACTACGAGTCACATTCACCCCATTCACACACACTTTCACACACTAATGACACAGGTGGCTTCTTCTAGAAAGACCCAACCTGTGCATCAGAAATCATTCATACACATTCATACACCGGTGGCGCAGCACCGGGAGCAATTCGGGGTTCAGTGTCTTGCCCAAGGACACTTCGACATGTAGACTAGAGGAGCCGGGAATCGAACCACCAACCCTCCGATTGGGGGACGACCCGCTCTACCACTGAGCCTGATGAAACTTTCCTTTCCACTTGGTTCAGAGTTGCCAAGTCTGTGTGACAAAACCAGCCAAATGGCAGATCAAAACCAGCCCATCAGCCAGTAAATCCAGTCCAACCCAGCCCAATACTCAAAATATGCCCCTGCCAAACCATATACTCTGCTTTTAAAGTCCAACAGAATTGCTATCATTTAAAATAAATTGTAACATATACAAAGTAACACCATAAATGTGGCCTTGGCCTTGTGTTATTAGATACAACATATTAACATGAAAGAAACACAGCTCTGTGAATGTTTAGACCAATTCACTGACGCACAAACTAACGTGTCGCTTTGTCTTTTCACTTTCTCTACCCTTTTCCCTCTTCTCTTCCTCCCTTTGTGTGCGTGTGTGTAGGATCTGGGTTTGAATAAATGATTTCTTATTGATTTCAGAATATGGATTTATAGATATTATTCATGTAATTTGCATGCAAAATAGTTCACACCAAAGAGTGGACAAAAAATTCAACCTGTGGCAGCACTTAAAAAAAAGTCGCCAGGTTTCACGGGAAAACTGTGGACCTGGCAACCCTCACAATTTTGGAATTTGACAGGAAAATTGTTATTTTATGCTATATGAAAAATGTTTAGTGTTATTTGAGTGGTTTAGCCACCTGTAATAAAATAAATATGTTATTATTCTTATTGTTACTCTTAGTTCTAGTAGCAGCAGTAGTAATAATGATAAAGATGAATGATGATGATGATGACGATGATGATAAGATTCCATAAATTCCAACATTGTTTTAAAAATAAAGATTAATTGCTACACAAGTGCTGAAGGGCCTCTGAGGATGATACCCAAGAATACGTCTGAATTTGACCATTTCAAAAGTGACACCTGCTTTTACAAAATGTTAAACTGGACATCAAATCGTGATTATTTTCAACTGTAGTATATATTTCTTGATGAAGGAAAGCAGTGGTAAAGGAGATACTCACATCATTTACTGAAAAGCAGAAATACTACAATACCACTTGGTACAGTTTGGCAGAAAATCATGCATTTAACTTTAACTTAATAAAGGCCCATAAATATCATCAGAAAACTTTACCTAAGTGGATGCAGAAATGCTGTCAAAACATTATATTATATAATTCATTTTGCAGTTTCATTAATACATAACTTTTAATGTTGTAATGTTGCAAAACAGAGCATCAAATTTTACAAGTTGGGTCATGTGATTTTTATGTAAACTCTTAATATGTAACGTGACATGTAAGTATTGATCTCAGTTAAATGCAACTAAGCACAAAAATATATTTCCTACTAAACTGTGATGTGTAAAGTTGCATAAAATGTTTAAAAGAATAAATAAATAGGGGCGGAGATGGTAGAGCATCCGCCCCATGTACTGAGGCTGTTAGTCCTCTGCAGCGGCCGCTGGTTCGACTCCCGCCTTCGGCCCTTTGCTGCGTGTCATCCTCTCTCTCTCTGCCCCCTTTCCTGTCTACTCTTCAGGCTGTCCTATCAAATAAAGGCAAAATGGCCAAAAAAAATAACTTAAAAAAGAATAAATAAATAAATACTAAGTAAAATACAGTACTGTACTTCTCTACTTTCCACCTTTGAACGAAAGACGGCATTTAATCCTCTTTATTCAGGCATTAAATCAAGAATCAGCAACATTTTCCCATAGTCAATACAGAATGCTGGTTATGAGATCTTTCAGTCATTGTGGGTCACCTCACATGAATCATCCACAGTCAACAAATCCCGTCTCAACAGATATGAGCTCACCAGGTTGATTCAACACCGATACACTGCTATCATACTGGCTCCTCCACACAGATAAGCAGACCTCACTTATTTCTTATGCAGTTTATCATTGCAGGACTTTATAAGAAGGAAGATAGCTTTCAAGGTGCTGAGGTTTCTATCAATATAGAAAGTTAAGTCCACTGCACTATTCCTCAAAGCTCTCTGCTAAAACTTTCCTAGATTACCAGACACTCTGACACACTGCTCAATCAGGCAAAGATCCTGTTTTATTTTGACAACAGGGCCTCCAAAAGTCTGAATTTTATGGAAGTGAAAATCTGTCCATTCAAGAAACCTTGCCACCAATTGTGCAAACAAAAGGCATGGGAAGGGCATTTACTGTAAGTTGCTTCTATTAATTACATCAGGGGGTAGATGATCAAACTGCATGAAAATTGAAATATTAACTGATGTAGCAGCTGGTGAATCATTTGTCAAGGGCTGCAAATAACTATTATTTTCATTATTGATTCATCTGTTGATCATTCTCTTCATTAATCATTAGTTGTTTGTTCCATAAAATGTCTGAAAAGTGTCAGAAAATAGTGAAAAATATCAATCTTTGTTCCCCAGAGCCCAAGATGACAGCCAGACATCAGTTTACTGTTATACTGGACTAAAGAAAACCAGAAAATATTCACATTTGGGAAGCTGAGATCAGAGAATTGGGACATTTTTTCTTTAAAAATGACTCAAAATGTTTAATTAATTATCAAATTAGTTGACAATAGAGATCATTTAAAGGGACAGTTGACCCCAAAATCAAAAATTCATATTTTCCCCTGGCCTGTAATGCTGCTTATCCATGTAGATTTTTTTGTTGTGAGTTGCAGAGTTTTGGAGATTTCGGCCGTAGAGATGTCTGCCTTCTCTCCAATAAAATGGGACTAAATGGCACAAGTCCTGTGTTGCTCCAAGCACCAACAAAAAAAAATCACATTTGAAAAAATCAACACCATCATCTCTTTCCAAAAATAAAGACCCGGGTGCTCAAGATAATCACAGACCTTGTTGTGAGCAGTTTCATGAAGGAACTACTTTCATCCTATTAGAAAGAAAGTAGTTCTGGTAGATTCTACTGTAGAAAGAAAGTAGTTCCCACATGAAACTGCTCACAACAAAGTCTGTGGATTATTTTGAGCAACCGGGTCATGATTTTTGGAAAGAAACACTAAGAGACACTGGTTTTGAGTTTTTCAAATGTATTTTTTGGTTCTTGGAGCAATGCAGGACTTATGCCGTGTAGTCGCATTATATGTGAGGAAAAGCAGAATTCTCAACAGCAAGTATCTCCAATACTAGGCAACTCACACCAAAACAATATAGGCAGATAAATAACACTAAAGGTCAGTGGAAAAATCTGTATTTTTGATTTTGGGGTGAAATGAATATGGGGTGAACTGTCCCTTTAATAGTTATTATAGGGACTATATTATAGAACTAATCCATTAATTGTTGCAGGTCCAAATTTGTCATTATATGGATTTGCTTGAAATGTCACGGATAAAAAGGTTATGTTCATGCCTTTAATCCCAATTCAAACAAAAGGCCCCACCTTAAAGGGGCAATAAAAACAATATCTCACATATTAAGAGAGGAGAGATGTGAATTTAGATAGAACGATAGGAAGATAAAACTGTGGGAAGATTGTTTTCTTCTGATCTTGTGACTGCATGTCAGACAGCCTGAAGGAAAATATTTTTAAAAATGAAACAACACTGTTTTGTTGAAGAGGTGCTTCAAAGAGAATCTGTAAAATGTAAAGTAAATTCTCAGCTAGACACTCATGAAATCACAGACACCAGCTTCGTATAGTACTAGAAGTCATGTGTGGGCTTTGACATGTACAGATTACTCAACAGGAAGCAGGGCGTGTTGTCGATGGTGGCAGCTATGAAAACACTCACCACCCACACCAGCTCAACAATGTGACCATCCTCACGTTTACCACTTCTTACCTTTCACCTCTTTTACAAAAGTTGTTGTCAGAAACACAAAATCATTAACATGCTCATGTTACATCAGGAAATCATACCCACAATCACACATCAGATGCAACCGAGTGTCATCTTTTTCCACAGTCGCTGTGAAGAAAACATCAACAATAACGCAAAAGAACACCGTGGTAACATCTGTGGTTAGGCAGACAGGTCAGCAAGCTTTGTTTACATGTGTCGTCAACGTCATCAGTCTCTGTTGCGTTCAGTAGAGGAAGGATGCGAGGAGCTTTGAAACGCACCAAGGGGGGAAGCACCAGCTTCAACCTCTTGTATTTACGCTGTGACCTACATGCATGAACTAAGCCTATGACAGTCGAGGTACTATATGTCACACTGATGAACGGTTGGTCCTCAACAGCAGCAGTCGAGGGGGGACAGGAACAGGAAGAGGAACTGCTCATGGGTGAACGTCTCAATAGACGTAACCAAAGACATCAGCCTCTGACCGAGACGCTGCAGTTTGATGACAACAACACATTGCTTTTACATAAGTGTTAAAAACAGTCGTGCTGTTTGGTCAGAAAAGGAAATTATATTCTAAAGATAAAACAACCGCTGCCATGTTTAAGTCAGGAGTAAAGAGTGGGCTGACACCAGTGAAGGAGTGCTAAGATCCTTTACTTTAGCACAAGTACCACAATGTAAAAACACAGAAGTCCTGCTTTCAGAACCATAACTAAGAACAGATGTATCACTAGAAAAATGTACTTCATTTAACAAAAGTAAAATTATCTTCCTGAAAAATTACCACTGACTGATATATTATTAGATTGTAATTACTGATGCACTAATTCCTACTGTTGTTCCTACTGTAGCTGGTCGAGGTGGGAATACTTTTACCTGAGTTACATACAGTTAGGTAGTTTATTCCAGTGGTTCCCAACCTAGGGGTCGGGCCCCTCCAAAGGGTCACAAGATAAATCTGAGGGGTTATGCGATGATTAATGGAAGAGGAAAGAAGAAGCTAAAAAAATTTAGCTACACATACTATAATCGCTTTGGTAGTGACGGGCGGGTCGACCCACAACCCACAGGTCAGACAAGTTCGAGCCGACTTCGGGATCAAAGTCCGTCTAAACTGGTTAAATCCTGGACTCCATTCTTCTTCTACACTGCAGCTAAACAGTCAGTTTAAAAAGACAGTATAGACCAACACACGCAGGCTACTATTTTGTTAAAATTCACTGTTAAGATGTGAAGGATGCATTGTTTGTGTGCGTGCATTTGTGTGTATGTGTGTTTGTGAGAGGGAAATAGAGATACGGAGTTACTGTGCTTAATTAAGGGTTACTTGTTTTGCTGCTATTCAACAGTAAAGAACACCATTTGGAACAATTCATATGTTTATTTCAGTATTTATCCTCTGACTTCTGTGGGCACTGGGCGGGGAAGAAACAGTGCACTCTGACAGCTTCTTGGCGCACCCAGTAACAGCTACAGTCCCTTGGAGAGGACCACAGCTCTCAGTCCTGACAATTGTGCTACGATAATGCATAAAGTTGGCAGTTTGCTAGTTCGGGTGGTTGTTTAACGCACATTTGTGCAGATTTGGCCCTGCAGATTGGCTCTCATAACTGATCAGGCCAGCGCAGGTACTAAAGAAACCCTGACCGACATCACTACTCTTTCGGCCTTGACCAATTACTCGAGTTAAACTATCTGAGAAGTTCAGACAGATAATCTCTCTCGGATGAAACTGCAAACAACAAGAGGCCCCAACTAGTCACTGCTTTTTAATGAGGGGTCACAAGCCAAAAAGTTGGGAATCACAACAGGAGTTAAAGAAGGGGGTCCACTCAATCCATCCACTATCCAGTAGCAACTTGTTGGATTAGCTTAGCTCAAAGACTGGGAACAGTGGGGAAACAGCTAGGCTGGCCCTGTCCAGAGCCAATAAATCCATCTACCAGCACCTTTAAAGCTCACTAATTAACATGTTACATCCCACACAAAAACCAAATAGCAGACAGAGACATGAGAGTGTTGTCAGTTTTCTCGACCAACTCTTGACACAACAGAGAGGAGCTGAAGCTAATGTAATGTACTGCTTTGTACAGGGTCCGCAGCAAAAAGCACTTTAACCACTTAGAAAATGGTCCACCTAAAACAAATTCATATGAGTTTGTGTACTCTATATTTAGAATATTTTCCCCACTTTACCTTGGCGTCAGACCTCTTTTCTGGTGGTATACCACCGTTAAATATTTTTTCCAAACTCCATGGGCAAAATCAGTCATGATACCTCAAAGGACCTGGGAGTTTCTGTTTTACTGCTGCCTTGATCTGATAGTTTATTTATGTTTGGTAATGACTTATGTGTTTCAAAAGGTTAGTTCGTATTCACCAAAGTTTCTTTGGTTTCCTTTTGTTGCTCGTATTTATTTATCAAACTCAATCGTATATCTGTCACAGTATTCTTATGTAACAATGTGTTGTATTTTGCAAGCTTTTTTATTTAAAATATAAATCTAAAATGAAAAGAAAAGAAGCTTTCACTGTCAGGTAAATATAATGACATAAAAAGTACAATAATCCCCTCTAAAATGTAGTGGAGTGAAGTCACATGAAATGGAAACACGCAACAACTACATTGCAAGTACCCCAAAACTATACTTCACACATCTTGAGCTGATGTGCTGAGCTGTTTTTCACCCTTGGCCGATACTGAAGACTCATTCACTCCCCTGGCTTTTTGAAGTTTTGAAATGATAAGGGCATGAAGAAACATGGTACACCTGACAGTGTGCTCACTTCCTGGTATCAAGCTTCTTTTGTACAGTGCTGGTGTGTGTGGTGACTCAGGCTTTGCAGAGTCATGCTTGGAAAGATCCAACTCCCCTCGCATTCAGGAATTTCCTGATCCCCGCTCGGCTCCCTGCGAAAATGATCTGCATGCTACAAAGGAGACTTACAGTCAAAGATCGTCCCACCCACCCGCACAGCTGGCCAGCTATTGGGAAGTTCCAGGTTAATAACTAAACTGAGGACACATGCTGAAAAGAGTCACCAGGCAGGCCAGATATCCTTTTTGGTCAGTCATGAATGTGGAGTCAGCATTGTCCACAATTAGGCTGAGTAAGGAGGCACTGTAGGACAACACACAGTGCACTTTTGACATTTGTTCTGGTCGCTTTTTTCAGATCTAAAGGTTTGAATTCTCACCAAAATCAGAAACATTAGAATGTGTAGTCTTTGTAGATAAGACAGATATTCAAAATGGTATTTCACTCATTTATTATTAGTAAAGTCGCAAAATGACAGAATCCTTCACCTTTGACAGCATGAGTCATGAGAACAGTTAACAACAGACAATCTGTTGTTTCAAAAGAAACAATCGTGGCTTTAAGAACACTTCCGGTCGCTGGTCACCTTGATTGTAGTTTTCCTACTGCAAAAGAGAGCAGCCTGTTCCATCATGCCTGCTCGCTCAGTTTGACGTCAGCAGAGCGTGGTGGTTGGGAGTGCTATTACTCACACTGTTTAAGTTGCATTCCTGTACACATCGTACCATGTCCCTGCCTCTGATTTCCCAAACAGGAAGTCCTAGCCAAGACTGTTGCCAAATCATCTGTACTACACCACTGTGGTGGAATTTACTCAAGCAGCGCATGTGTCTCAAGACATGTTCTGCCTTTTTTCAGTGTTCACTTGCCGTCGTTATTGTGGTCTTTCACTACAACAAACCTAAACTCCTTCTTTTGGCTGTGTTTAGTGGAACAGTTTGGAGATTAATTATAACATGTTGTGTTCATCTGCGTATTAAAAGGAACTGGGTGTGCTTTCACAACAAACTGTTGAGAAACAATTTTGTATCTGTAATGTCTGCGGTGAGAGTGGCCGGAATAGAATTTAAAGTCCAGTTTTGGAAGATAAAGAACTTTTTCATGTTTGTCTGAATAAAATGAGAGTTTTTGGCATGCAGCATCACTATCCCCGTAAAAAACTGAAGGCACTGTGTGTTCTGCCAGTAGAGGATCACTTCCGATTCCAGTTCATTGTAAATCAAAGGATAATGAATGAGCAAACCCAGGTGTCATACAGAAAACAGGAAAGAGTGAGCTTCACTAGAAGCAAAGGTTTCGTATTCACACAAAGAGGTGGCCAGGGACCTCTAAGTTTCATGGTCCCACAGAGCCACCTAGTGGTGTTTCTTAAACACTTCACGCAGCCCCTCTGAAAGCAGAAAATTACTAATCATAATGTTAGATACATTTATTGCAACATAATAAAACAAACCCCTAATATGTAAACAATGGTTTCATTAATTCTAATGAATTAATAATTTATTTATGTTTCAGAGATTATTTATAAACTGTCAATTGGAACTACTTTTAGATTGTGAAAACTCCCACTGACTGGTTCAACTGTTTGACTACACCAGGGGTGGAAGTAACTAACTACAAATACTCAAATTACTGTAATTAAGCATTTTTTTGGGGTACTTGAACTTTCGTGAATAGATTTTCAAGTCTGTACTTTTACTTGTACTTAAGTATGCACTGCAGGATGTAATCTACTTAGTTACTTTTAAAATCATAGTTGAGTACTGAGTACAGTTTGAATTAATTTTCAAACCTTTCATCTGCATTTTAGTAGCAAATAAAGTGATCTGATCACAAACAGATCAATGAAAACGATGTAAAAACAAAACAAAATGCTGCAGCAGCACACATTTGGAGTCACGATGTTAATGATTAATGATTAATCGATTCATTGCCGTTAAGAAATTAACTAATTACAAGTGTATTCATGGATATTTAATCAATAATTGTGGCAGTAATTGCACCTCATCTGACATTGTTTTGTCTGGTGGGGCCATTTGTTGAATAAAGAAACTTAAACTTAGACTTAAAATGACCAAAAAATGACCAATATATATATATATATATTTAGTATCCTATAAATTATCAATAATTAATTGATTAGTCGTGTTTTCAACTCCTGGTTAAGGAAAACGCACAAAATTTACTAATACAAACAAAAGTACAAAAGTAACTAATACTCTGAGTAGTTTTTGCAACAAATACTTTGTACTTTTACTTAAGTATATTATAACATCAGTACTTTTACTTTTAAATTTTTAATTAAGTAACATTTTAGTGATTTAACAGTACTTGTATACAGATTTTCAGTACTCTTTCCACCACTGTTGACTACATATTTCTACTGAAGAGCTCTGCACAATGAATCAAATTTTTAAATATTAACAAATACATAGTTTTCTTCTTACCTGTAGTGCTGGGGTGTCACACTCATTTTCATTCTGGGCCACATCAGCGTTCTGGTTGCCATCAAAGGGCTGGTTGTAAATGTAAGACTAGGCATATATAAGTGAATGATGGGAAGGTAGAATCTAAAAAGTTTCAGGTTGTTTCAGTTTGGGTAGCCTACAAGAAAGGTTTCAAATCATAAATGTGTATCTGCTTAAAAAATACAACTACTTGAGAGTGCCACTGCTGGAAACGATGTAATACTGAGATGCTTTCTAGTACATACTGACATCTAGTGGCCACCTTAAGTTCCCAGATAACAAAATCGTGATGGGGAAATCTGGAGTAATTTAGTTTATGGACATTGTACTTCCTCCACACAGTTTACAATGGTATTACGTAAATTATATTCTTTGCAAGTCCATGCAGGCCAAATAAAATGAGGTGCAGGACTGGATTTGGCCCACAGGCCTTGAGTTTGAGATATGTGATCTAGACATGCTTGGTGTGAGTTGCCAAGTTTTGGATATTGGCCTTAGAGATGCCTGCCTTCTCTCCAATATAATAGAAGTAGATGGTATTTGGTATATGGTGCTCAAAGCTCATAAAAAAATACATGTGAAAAACTCAACAATAATTACTTTTCCCAGAAATCTTGACCCAGTTACTCAAGATAATCCACAGACCATGTGAGCAGTTTAATTTAGGAACTGTTTAATTTCTACTGAACAGAAGGAAGCGTGTATTTACCCATGGAAGGGGACACCATTAAAGTTTACATCCCGTGCTGTCTGAAGCACGAACCTCTTGTCCATGAGTAGACAGACGCACGCTTCCTTCTGCACTGTGGTAAGGTGTGCGTTTGGTAGAAAGAAAATACTTCCTACTGCTCACCACAAACAGGATTTTTCACAATCTGGCAACCAAATATTTTCCCCCAGTCAAGGTCTTTTAACTGATCTATAAAGAATTAGTATATGGCTTATTAACAATTAATAAAGCCAACTTGTAAGCCACTTAGAAAAGGTGCCTTCTTAGGAAATGGCACTAATATTTTGTGCAGCATTTCATTGATTAATGCCTTGAAAGTTACTACTTGATATCATTAAAATAACAAGACAAGACACCATTGTTAAATCTTTACACTGTCTGTAAGAGAGTTAAGTTTTGCTGCTGGTTTATAAAGCTGAAGAACATTTCTGAGAGCCTTTAATATGACCCTGCTCAGTCTGAAGCTGCTAGAAGCTCAAGTCAGAACCAAAGACTTGCTGCTTTCAGCTGCAGAGATAGAGCCAACTTCATGTTGATCTTAATAACTGCTCCCAAACTTTAATCTAAATTAAAAACTCTGCTGTTCCCCTGTGCCCTCGATTGATTAATTTCTCTACTGCACTTTAATTTGCATTATTGAATTGGGGGCCTTTTATTAATTGCACTGTAACGTAACTGTAACGGCACATCTGCTCTAATATTTTGATTCTAATTGTGCTTCCTTTTATTTCTCTCAAAATAGTCTCTTCCACTTGATTTTATTTTTCATATTTCAGTGTTAAATGTTGTGCAATCCACTTCCCCACTTTATGTATAGCACTTAAAACCGTCTCTGGCTTTAAAAGGTCCTATATAAATAGACCTGCTTTGCCATTCTCCTATATATTATTCATCAAGCGTTGCAACAGGTCAGGTTAAAAGAATACAAAATATTATTAATGTAAGAGCCACAATGTGAGAATATGTTAATTTAAATATCATGTAAAATCCATAGGTCATCATTTTGAGGTACTGTATGACATATGTAACACATAAAATGTACAAAAACAAATGCATGTATAATTAAATGTTGATTACTCCTTGTCTACATTTAGGCAGGACACCACATAGTTTTTCTGCCATATGACACAATGTCATTTAAACTTTCAGTTAACTTTTTAAAAACTGGATTACATTGCATACACTGATGCTACTGTGCCTACATGTCATTAGTGGCTCATTCTGAAATCTAAGGGAACGCCATTACAATTCATATTTGAATTCATGCGGTTTGTGACGATGAAGCAGTGTCATTAAATGTGACACGTTCACTATAATATCTCTTATTAAAAGCAAAGTGTGATGACAAAGTGAAGAAAAGCCGCTTCAATATCTACTCGTTCAGGTGACAGAAAAATAAACCCAGACAACTGGAAACACAGACATGACCGCAGCCACCTTCATGCAGCTGCCTCATAGCTTTATAGACACATCAGCCTTTTTCTATTCATATTATGACCAAGCAATGAGATAAAAACACAGTGATGTGTGACCTTTTATTACCATAGTCATTGTTCAGAAGTAAGACTGAGAATGAGGTTATACTGTAGATGTAAATCTGTTCTACAAACCAGAACAAATCGACAGTAGACTTTTTTTTTATTTGAAAAGGAAAACAACAAATGTAAATAAAAAAATACATGTTTTTGAGCTCAGCATACATATAGAAAAACAGGAAAATCTGGTGCAATGGCTGCACAGGTGCTGAGACTTAATCCCTTGCTAAAGCAAAACAAAAGAAAAAAACAAAAGAGTCAGCACACTGTAGACTGAAACCTGATTTGAAAAAAATATATATATCTAATAAGAGTGTGTCCTCCTCGGAGAGGACATTTATACATTCTAAAGAAAGGTACAGCTGTCGGACTCAAGTACTGAACTTTGTCGAGTCACAAAGGTAAACTGAACGCTAGCAGCTTAGCTAATCTCTTCGTAGGACAAACCTGTTGATTCACAAATGCAGCATGCTAAAAAATAACGTAATCATACAAAAACAATATTGCCAGCTCAGGGCCACGCCATGATACAACGGATCATCACTACAGTGTATTGTTTTCATCCCTGTGCTGGTGTTTGATTTTTGGTTTGTTCAAAATCCCTGGTTCCCTGTTCAAACTCAAGAGTTTGATAAAGTAAAGGGTGACACGTTATTAAGTCTTTGTATTGCTGGCGAAAGGAGTTGGGTGTTCGCTACTTTGTGTCTCATCGAGCTGGCATTCTTGTGCGCGACTCCACTAAACACACGTGGAGCCTGTTTACACCTGGAATTAACATGTGTCGTGGGCGATCTGATCACAAGTGGACAGCTCTAAGTACAGGTGTGAATGCACCAAAAAAAAGGATCAAGGACGCATTAAGATCAGATCCACGGTGGTCTGGGCCACATGTGACCGCATTCTTTCCGTAGTGGGTACGGTATCGTGTTCTGGCCCACATTGAAGGAGCGCCTACTCAATCAACATCCTGTAAGGACATTATTTGGTTTACTGTAATGCCAATAACATGTTCAAGCTGCAACCTGCCAAGATAAGCAGCAAATGTTTGTAAACACAATACCTGCGACATGGAGAGTAAGGATAAACTTTGCAAAATGTCTGCAGCAAATTCTTAATCATTACTGCCTTCTGTTAAACTCAGCATTAAGTACGCTACACGCTCAGTTGCAGAATCGTGGCTATTCCTGTCCTAAGTGGAAAAAAAGGGGACAAAAACATCCGTCAGGAGCTCCAACTAAAATTAACTTACGTCTCTTACGTTAGCACTAACTTATTAACTTAATTCTGTATTTTCCTCCAGTTTTCTATTTTTGGATTTGAAATCCATAGCTAGCCAAGACAGACTCAAGACTGGCGTCAGATAAGTTTAGAGGAAATAGTGCTGAGCTGTGGACATTTTACATAAATATTTTTTTAAATGTATTTGCTATATAGACTACACCATGTGGAGAATATGAGAATCTATTCAGGCCAATGACCATGATGAACAAAAATTAAAATGTAAAAAAAAAGAACCGTTATTCATGTCCATAAATAGCTGCACGCGTCTCTTGATCTCACCATTTACACTAAATTTATGAAAGAAGGCAACGCTTTAGTGATGGTAAACATGTTAAATACAGTAAACAGTAACGAACATAGGCTATTTCTTGTGCCCGTGGAAAAAGTCCCCAGACTTCCATAAAAAAAATCTCCAGATTTTGTGAGTTGTTGTGTTAGAATAACCTTTATCAACTTTAGGAAATGCTATGTCTGTGACAAATTCTTAATTTTTTGTCTTCTTGTGAATTCGGCAAATGCTATACATCAAGTCGTTTGGTCTTTGCAAAAGGAAATTATGTAGCTAGGTGTTCATTTGTCTATAGAGCGTGTGAACTGACATGCTTGGACTGATCAGTCCACTTGTGATCGGATCACCCAAAACGTATGTTAATGTCAGACATAAACAGGCTCATCATTTTACAACACGTATCAGTGGCATTCAGGTTAAGTTGCACATTGTCTTGGCATTAAAAGCCTGCATGTATTTCATCCACTGTGAAAAAGTTCTCCCAAACGGTAACTAAGCAAAATCCAGGTATCATAACCTTATAAAATATTGATATTTTTCAAATTTCAATTTGAGAATGCCAGGTGAACGGAGAATGAGACATGCCACCTCATCTCTGCACCATTTTGTTTAAAAAACAAACAAACAAAAAAACCAAAAAACTTTTCTATGTCACTGTTGAGCCACCAGGGAGCGAAATTGCAGAGGGAATCAGTGACCAGGAGGAAACCCAGTCTACATCTCACATTTGACCCACTGTAACTGTTATATTAATATTTCTCACAGAGTCGATTTAACTCGAGCATCAGTAGAACTACCACTCGCGCAATTGTACATACACAAACACACGGAAACACACGCACACATCCTGTATGCACTCGACTAGCATGCCTCCTGCAGCCATACACAGGCCACCAGTGAGAACAGATTACAATTCAATGCCCAACCAAGCATGCATCTCTTATCTAGTGGGCACAGGGTTGCTTTCCTCTTACTTTCACATATTTCACCTTACTGTTGGGTTTAATATTGACCGATAAACAAAAGAACAAAACACTTTATAAAGTGTCTCCCTTACTGGCATGTTTTCAGACAGGCTGGTCAAAACATCTGGCTCTTTGTGTAAGCAAAAGATAGATAAGGTGAGGGGAAAAAAGTGAAATCCCAACGGACTCTTTAGTAAAGGATGAAATGGAAGAACGCACACACATTTGGTAAATAAGAGAGGAGACACATGTAAAATGGGCTGACAGGCCATTCATCCTGGTTCACAGAACAGGGGTGCTAAAACAAACCCTTCTCCTCTACAGACGGTGTATCGTCTGCCGAGTCTGCGTTTAAGTCGGCACACGTATTTGGGATGTGACACCTGAAAAACTGAGGCCCTGAGCATCCAAGATGACGTATTGAAAGAACGTTTGGGTGGGTAATAAGGATTGGCAGCCAACCCCTTGCACTGCATTTGTAAAATAAATGAGTGAACCTGAATCTGCTGAAGTCCAAATAATCCACTCACTCGCAGAGTAAACCCAGAGTCAAAAGCAGGCTGATTGGCCGGCCGAGTCCACTTTGCAAAATCAGTGGAGAGACAGGGAGGAACAAAGAGGAGGAGGAAGGACAGACATCAGTGGAAATAGGCTCGATAACAGACATAAGCACTGAGAGCCAGCGCCGTGCACAGGCACACGTTGGCTAGTAGAGGGGACCAGGTCCCCGGCGCAGGAGAGCTTTCCTTTGGCTGCTCCGCCGCCTCGGGCAGCTCCTGCTCCTCCGTCTCCTGCTGCTGCTGCTGGGATTTGATTGGAGATTTGGAGGTATGATCTTGGGTTCCCGTGTAGCCATCGAGCTGACTGGCACCATCAGGAGGAGGCGGGGGGGCAGCAGAAACGTTCCTCTGTCGCAGCTCCGTCTCTTGTGAGGATCTGAATGAGGAAAGAGTAGAGTCAGGGTTCAACGTTAATATTGTTTTTCACTTGCCTGGTCAGGCCAGTGAGTCAGAAATCTACTTGCCTGGAGTCAATTTGACAAACTTTTCTTTATTCGCAGTTTACAAGTTACAACAAAGACCTAAAGTTAATTGTCATGTTTGAAATGCTAGAAAATGATGAAGAATGTCCATGATAGCTTTTCAGTGTCCAAGGTGATGTCTTTAAATGTCTTGTTTTGTCAGTCCAAAACCCAAAGATATTCAATTAAATGATATAAAACAAAGAAAAGCGGGAAATCTCCATATTTGAAAAGCTAAAAACAGCATTTTCTAATTTTGATCACTTGAATGATTAATCAACAATCACTTAGTTTATAGTTTGTTTTACCACTTGCACAGTCAGGCAAGTGAGTTGCTAAATTTACTAGCACGACATGGCATTTTACTTTCTCCGGGCAAGCTGGCAATCCTTATTGCTGAGCCCACAGAGTAGATCTTTAAGTTCCTTCCTCTTGTCACAGAAATGAACCTTAATTGATGATGAGTGTACCTCTGTAGCAACACAACGCATTTATATGTTGTGACACATTTTCCTTTATCAAAAAATTATAACTCCTGCAAATTAGATATTACACACGGCCATATTGTGATTTATTATTTATTAAATTAAAACTAAATTAAAATAGACTAAACCACATAAACTAGTACTTGCTTAGAGATCTGTTGACACTAAATGTTTACATCCAGTAACCGATGAGTGTGACAGCTGTGTAGCTAACTGAAGCTAACTGGAACTACTGACAAACTAATGTTAGCCTGCTCATATGAGACTTCAGAAAAGCTGATGTAGACTATGGTCCATACATCTGACCCAACACTTGATAAGATGCTGTTTTTAATAATGAATTATTTGATTTTACATTTCGCTTAAGTAACATAACATACCGAAAATTACAAAACACTATGACAATGACAGACTAAATGATCAAATTACCTGCGTTTGGTTAGAATAATCAGATATTTTCCACTCATTCTAAACTGCATGAATACGACCAACTCTCCATGAATGCACATATAAATAACATAAATTTGTAAAAACATTTACAAAGTTTTGTCAGGTATTTATTATATCATCATCAAGCTGAAGTATATCTTACAAAAAGTTTTTGGATGTTATGCTACAGCTTGTGATCCTACAGTCACTTTCTGCTCACATGGTTTGATTGCTTCTGATCGGATACAATCCAGTACAGATGTTTCCTAGCGACCGATCTACATATGACTGAAACTTTTACAATCATGAATAAATAATAAATGGTGCAACCTGATTTAGTTGATCACTGGTTTGAAACTAGATGAGAGTTTATGGCTGCACTCCAAAACATTACTAGCAGTGTGCCACTTAAACTGTTTAGGCATGGTTTCCACTCCACTTCATTTTGGCACATCGATTGTGCCGACTTCTAATGTCAACAGCTCTGTGTAGCACATAAACAAAACACCACGTACCAAAAGACAAAATAAACACACTTTTCACATGGCTTGTAGTGGTTGAATCCAAACAGAAAAGGCTCTGTTGTGTTTCTGCAAACACTTAAAAGCTGTGATGAAACTGCTGTCTGATTATCTGCTGACAGAAACCCAACGTCATACCTGCTGCCTCAAACGCCGCTGCGTTCCGTTGAAACGACTTTCCACAATGAAGCAAGCAGCATGCTGGCACAGCCAAATGAAAGTATGATAGATAACCGGAAAACAAAAACATTATGCGGATAATCACCCCAGACTGTGGGTCAGCATCTGCTGGATGATCTCATCATCTTCGGGAAAGAAGGATGGCTCAACTTTGCCGTTGTGTGGGTCTCTGGGAGGAGGAAGAGGAGGAGGGGGGGTGAACTCTGGGGGATCATCTTCCTCGTTTGAGAGCTCCTTCCATGACTCCTTGAGGAAAAAACAAAATCTCTTTGAGTATTTTCAAAACACTTCTCTAACATGCGTTTTTTTTCTCTTACACAAGAAGACACGTTTGTGCCTGAAGAACAAAGAGGAGAATAGAGAGGAAGGACTTGCCTGCAGAGACGTATCTCCCTTGATGTACTTGGCACCTTCAATGACAGCGAGGTAGGAGAAACGAAGCTGATCTGCTGTCTGAATCAGGCCCATTCGATAGCGTCGCATCTCCAGTAGCACATCACGAATCCGCACTGAAGACGGGTCTTTACGCATGGACATCTACATATAACAACAAAACAAAACACTCAGCACATAAAAGTCTTGAGCTTTAAGAGCTCGATAATTAATTTTAGCTTCTAAATAAAACTATAAGAGAGCTGTTGAGTTGTACAGCAGTGTCAGATAACTTCCTGTACAATGTCAAGTCTGGAAACGGCACGATTTCTCAATAACATTCAGAGCTCTGTACAAACCAGTAAGAGGCAGGTGTCCACAAGACAAAATGTCCCGGAGCGTCCGATGCCAGCGCTGCAGTGCACCACCACTGGTCCCTGGTCCGAATTCAGACAACCCGACTCTCGCACCTTGATCAGGAAGTTAAGGAAGGACGCAGGAGACTCTGGTACTCCAAAGTCAGGCCAGGTAGTGTAGTGAAAATGTAAAATTTCACGAGTCTCTTGAGTCTGAAAAAAAAAAAAGAAAAGCCCAGGACTTAGTATTGAAAGGCTGCATCCTTAAACTGAAAACCATGTCTACTTTTACACAAGGGTGAACAGTCACTAAATGCATTTACTTGGGCACTGTATTTAAAATTACTACAAGGAGCTTTCATGTTGTGTTCATTTTGGAGATCCCTGTGGACAAAAGCAGTGGTGTTTCTACAGTAATAACCACAAAATATAACATCAAAAACAAAAGTATCCAAATAAAAATCTCCTCGTGCTTCTTTATAACTGACTAACAAACTTCTCACTGTTACTTCAGCTGGATAAATGTAAACACAGGCTCTTTTCATCTGATTTCAAGGAAAGTCCAACTGTTTCATAACCAGTTAGAAATTCCATGTAATAGATTTAATTTGTTTTTGTAGTATTTTGGGGGGGGGAACTTGTGACTTTTACTCCACTGCATTTGAAAGCCAAACATTGTATTATCGACTCCACTCGATTTCTATGAAGGCTCCCATTACTTGTTACTTTGAAGTCAGCAGATAAATTTTTCTTTTCTTTGCTAAAAAGCAATAAGCCATTCACTGTGATTGTGATCATCACACTCCTATGCTACACTACTCCCAAACTACTCCTACCCTACGTTTAAAGTTCTTGCTGCATTTTTAAACAGATCAGTTTGCACTCGGACATGATGGGGTTGGGTAATGCAATGTGGTGCCAATATAGTACCGGTTCCTACACGAGCGGTACCTGCAAGAAAGAATCGCATCACAGATTACGGCGCCTCATTTCAGTGCCACACTCCTGAGCTGTTGATTGAAACAGTCGTCGTCTGGTGTGGACATTAGAGACGCTTTACCAACTGAGAAAAGATTCACATCATCTTTAAATGTTTGCTCTGTTTACCGTGCTGTCTTCAGTTCCTGTTTTTAATGCCGTTCTTATTTTAGAAGTTTGCCAATTACAAAGTCATTGCTGTGAGTGTGTGGGTGATGGGGAACGATAGTGTTTTCTTGTGTGATGCACTTTGTGTTGCATTCTGTTTGTATGAAAAGTGCAACATAAATTAAGTCTGACTGATTGATTGATGCTTGAGAAAGCACTAAGAGTAGGATTGATACCAAAAACTCGGTATTAAACGGGCTTAATTATTAAAGGAGAAAATGTACTTTAAAAGCCAGCACTTTGGTACTTAACCTCAAATAAAAATTTGACTGAACAACTTTCACTTTTAATGGAGAAATATTTGGCCAGGAATCTATGCTGCAACTCAAGCAATGTAGTTGTGTACTTGGTCCACCTCTGCTTTTACACACAAGCTCTGGAGATAAAATACTTACAGACAGGTTTTCCAGCTCCAGCTGACGGACTGTGTAATAAGACTTGATGTCTTCTGAGACAAGGGTGAGCTTGAAATTGGTATCTTCAAAGATAGCGTCTTTCTCCTCTCGTTGAGGCCAATATTGGGCACATTTAACCTAGGGATCGCACATCACACACAGTGTAACAGAAAGAGAGAAGCAGTGAGGTCGCTGGAGCAAACGAGACATACTGAGACTGTCAAACATTAATAAAGAAAGACATGACTGCTTACGGATCCTTTCTCTATGACTCGGTTCAGCATCACGACACCGCGGGTCCTCTGCTCCCACACCATCTCCCAAAAGTTGCCACATGTATTTGGAAGGGGTCCCTGAAAAAGAATGACAGCTGTGTTAAAAGAGTGGATTTTATTCTTAGAACAACTAAATAAGTACAGTGCATCTATTTAAAGATCTCGCCAAGGCATTTGATATTGTTGATCTTAAAACAAAAGACTACTTTGGAAGAGACTGTATTGAATCTTCAGTCTTCTGTCTTAAAATTGTAGCCTGATGCGCATCGAATTATCAAATTCAGCTATATATATTTTGTTCAAAATCCTTTCTTTTGTTTTATTTAATCACTAAAATCTCTCAGCAGGCAGCGTCCTCTTACTGTCCAACTGCCAAAATCCAGACAAAAGATGACAATAGCTGATAACAATGTTGATGCACTCATCTGAGTCACTCGCAGCAACAAGCAGCGAGTGATGTGTGCAATTTTTTCTGGCCCTGCATTTCGCCTCTCAGGCTACGTAGAAAAATTAGCTTCAAAGCAACTTCAAAGCCTCACAAAGCACTTTCACCTTTGTCTGCACACTTCTCGTGTCAACAACTTGATTTAATTTATCTTTTAATATTCTAGAGAGATGCTGGAAATGCACATCAACAAAAGATGAGAAAGTAAAGCACAGTGTTTTTTTCTAGTAAAGGTGATTTCACTTAAAGCCCTCATATTTAGCATTTATAGAAAATAAACAAAGCATTTAATAAATGGTTTAGAACACTATAATCTAAGTCCCGTAATTTCATGGTAAATAGTTGTAATTACCTAGTAATATGTTTGTAATTTCTTGGAAATTACCCTCAAATTACCTTCAAATTTCATGGTTACTTATGTGATACTCAGCAAGTACTGTTTTCATGTAGTGGGTGGTAACTACAAAGCTACTGTTGTAAATGAAAACAAAACTTGCGAATTATCACATAGTTACCGTGAAATCTGGGGGTAAATTCTGAGAAATTTCAAATATGTTGCTTTGTAATTACCACCAACTACATGAAAATGGTACTTGCTAATTATCACATACTTCACCATGACATTTGGGGGTAATTTGGGGGTACTCTACTATACTGTCATTAAAAGGAGCTTTATTGACATGGGAAACAGATGTGAACATTGCCAAACCAAGTGTGAAATAAAAAACAAAAGAAAAAAGTAAATAAACAGAAGAATTGTGATTTTGCTAGCAATATATAGGCCTATATATAAAGACAGAATGTAGAGTTGTGTTTAAATTAAATCATACAAATACAGTCAGAACTGTGCTGTGTGTGTATCTAAATGTGTGAGCACTCATGGGTTCCTATAGGAAGAATTATAGTCCTGAACAAACACATTAACAAACATTTATATCTAAATGTTTACACACTCCGTTGCCAGTTTATTAGGGACACCTAGCTAAAACTAATGCAGTCTAATACAACAGTCCCGTGATAAATTCTACCTTAATGTTTATGATGTTCAGTTTTAGTTGAAACCGTTTTAGAGGGATATTGATTCAATTTTATGATCATGCTGGAGGGTGTAGTTTGTGGTGCTGTTCAACTGTATTGACTGGTGTGTCTATTATTTTGTCCACCCCATATTTATCAGTTAGCTCAGGCTATGCATATATTAATGTTTGTTTATTTTTGGACAAACCTCTGACTTCATTGTGAAGTCTTCCCGTGTACATATCACAGCACAGGTCAAACCTCCACCCATTTCGTTGCTAATGACACAATTACAAATATTGTTCTTGCAAGGGAGGATTATCACCGTCTATCCTGCAACACTTTTAAAGGCACATCTTAAATCTTCTCTGTGCTTACCTGAGTGAGAATATATTTCCTCTGTGCCTCTTCGACTGTTATTAGGCTGGCGTTAATGTAGTCGTTCGCGCCCAGCTGCAGACATATTCGGCTGTGGTCAACTGAGGGGAAGAAAAAGACAGAATTGTGAAAATATGCCTGTATGTTGATAATATGTCACAACCCTCGGGGGAGCATAAATGCAGTTCACAGACCAGCACAGCTGCTGCGAACATGTGGCAAGTGTGTCTTTGATCAAAACACAGGTGTTAACACTGAGATGGATAATGTCAACTACTCTTCTTGCTATTCAGTGAGAGAACATTTCAGTTAAACAGTAAACAGCATGTACAAGTTTCAGGTTACTGATTTTCACATCTTGTTGAGAGTGGGTAACAAACACGCTTGATGGCATATACAGTAAGTATTTGCAAGCCGGTTTGCACAATTTGCATAGCTTATTCAGTGTGAAAAGAAGGAAACCACATAAAGTTCAGCTGTTGGATTGTGACGTTACGGAAAAAAAACAAACATTTTATTGAATAATAATTCATTAGAAAACACTGAAATAACATGTACGCCTGGAAAGACACATCAGCGGTGAAATGCAGTGACAACTCACAAGAAATATTTATAGTAACAATGAAATGTATTATATGTTGCCTTTTTTAGACGGTGTTTACGACGTGCTTTGAATAACACAATGTATGGTTAGAAGGTGAGAAAATAAAAGAAGGCTCAAAATACAAACAACATTTATAAAATCTAAATGAAAATGTGATTAAAAGCTACTCTAACATGTACTAGATGTTTCTGTAGATCAACTCTAACTTGTTAACAGGACTTTATATTTGTCGAGGTGAACTGTTTACACTCTTTAAAAGGTCCAGTGTGTAAGATTTACAGGGATCTATTGGCAGAATGTGGCCAAAATGGAATATACTATATTCATAAGTATGTTTTCATAAGTGTCACCTGAAAATGTTAATCGTTTATCAGTGTTTTCGTTACCGCAAAATGAGTCGTTTATATTTTCAGAGGGCGTGGGGCCTCTCCCATGGAGACCACCATGTTTCTACAGTAGCCTAATCGGACAAACCAAACACCGGCTCTAGAGAGAATATTTAGCATTTTGCATGAGTTTCACAACCACCCTCGGTTCTCCTACAGTCTTGGAAGGGGAGGCAGAGACAAGGTCTTTGCAATCTGCAAGCTCACAGTGAGATGACTCTAAATCCTACACACTGGTCTGTTAAAAGTTGTTGGGGCAAACTGTTGCGTCTCTCTTTTCACAGATTTTCATTGCAACTTTACTCTGCACCAGGGCTGCAGTAGTATACCAGTTGCACTGTAAACGGGGGCATGAAAGTTTGCTTATCCACTGCAGAGGGTCTCACTTTTTTCTCAGCAGAGGACCCCCTGCAATACAGAAAGTGTACCGGGGACACCTTCATATACCTGTCTTAGAATAATTTGACATAGATCTTTTTTTGTTTTGTTTTTTAACACTTCTACGTAGATATGTGAGAGAACACCACAAGTGAAATTCATTAGAAAGATATTAGATATGTAACAATATTTCTACCATGTCAACACACAGTACCCATGTAGAGACAGATGGTTCCCACCATTAATGGGTGACGTGTGGGTGATGTGTTACAGATTGTTAGATAGGACATAATCTATGAACTAGGGCTATTTTAGATACAAAAATTTGTCGAGTAATGAAGCCTTTTCTGAATAAAATACTTTTATACATGTCATTTTACTTTAAATGAATGAATGACTCTGAAAACTTTTCACACACACCCTGGCAAAGTGCCATGGACGCCTGGGGGTTCCCAGATCCATATCTGAGAACCACTGATCTACAGTATTGAATTCTACCATATAAGTGTTATTAAAAATATATATATTTCAAGTTTATATAAAGTTTCATGTTTGTCAGTACATAACATTCTGTTTTTACTCCTTCGAGTATAATTGTAGCTGATAATATTTAATAATTGTGTGATACCATACTGAGACATTATCATACCATGAAGATCTCATACTGTTTGCCGTTTGCTTTTTATCATTTGTCAGTGTCTAGTTGTGTTGAGAATATGTGTGCATTGAACTAACCCGGGCACATTTACACTGATGTTATTAAATGTCATTGTTGATTAATGTGCACCGTACACTATAATAAACAAATACACAATAAAAATGAACTTATAATGAGAATATTAAAAGATGCCAATAAGCAAAACAGAATATTACATAAAACCAACCCTATAGAAATTTAGTTTTGGAAGGATGATTATGTTGCCAGTGTCACATAGTTTCTCCTACATGTACTATATACTGTATACTAAAGCTGCACAATATAGTAAAAAAGTCATTTTTTTGTGATTATTTTGACTGAAACTGCAATATGCGAAGCAGTTAATGGGAATGATCTTTTATTTTTCATTTTTACTGACAAAAAACCCCCAAGAAACCATTAAAGTCATGATGTTGTGACATTTGTTAAGGTCTGCACCAAACAAACCAAACAGTCATTCCCAGAGACTGGGTCGGGACCCACAGGTGGGTCACAGGACATTTTATCAGGGTCCCCAAATAAATAAAAGACTATGGAGGAAATTCTGCAAATTTAAGATGTGTATACTGTTTTACCAGTGGGAGGAGAAAACAAGAGCCTTTTAATTCTGTCTAAATGCACTTATTTTGTCTCATTTATGAAGTCAGCTAAAATGTTGTTTTCCTGAAAAGAGGAAATAAAAACAATGAGACTGCCAGTTAACCCAGCCTAAATGAATTTATTTCTCATGTCTAAAGTTTTAACATGCATATGGGCCTGTGTCTTCAATAAAGCATCAAGATAATACATGATGATGCAGAAATGGTGGTAAAAATGTTCAGGAATGTTAACACGAATGAACCCTTCCCAGAATTCATTGATAAGGCTTATTGTGAATTGAGTTGTGACAGTTTGTCATTTTTAAAAAGTGGGTCCCCAGGAAAAAGTTTGGGAAACACTGATCTGGGGGACAAGATTTTTAAGTCAGGGCATCTGTGCAGCACTACAGTACTTCAAAATAACGCTGTTTTCTCACACATTTTTCCAACTTCAAAAACTTACGATTCGGTTCGGGTTTGGATATTACACTTGGCCATACTGTGATTTTGATCATATTTGGATTAATTGTGCAGCCCTACTGCAGTACCATGTACTACACTCTACATAAATACGCAGTAACAAGTTTGCTGCTCTTGAAAAGAGGACACAAGTATGAATATGAAGTGGCATCCTTCATAACCTCACTCCGTCCACAGTGATGCAATACTCTGCCTGTTGTGTAACTGACATTGTGCTGTTTCATATGACTGTTACAATGCTTGTACCTGAGGTCCAACAGCAGTGAGCTGGAACATTTGTGGAACATTCAACTGTGGAAGACTCAATTTCACACTGCTGAAACTTTAAAAGGACAGTTCACCCCAAAATTTAAAAAATATGTATATTTTTTCCTCTGGCCTATAGTGCTATATATACATCTAGAACAAAGTAGTTCCTACATGAAACTGCTCACAACAAGGTCTGGTGTTGAGTAACCAGGCCATGATTTCTGGAAAGAGGTACTGCTTCTGAGTTTTTAAAATTTTTTTTTGTCCCTTTGAGAATCAAAAGCCAAGTGCTATCTAGTTTTGTTATCTTTGAGAGAAGGCAGACATCTCCAAAACTCAGAAACTCACACCAAAACAATCTACATGTATAAACAGACTAGAGGTCAGAGGAAAAATATTTTTTGATTTTGAGGTGAACTGATGTCCAAGTTATGATCAATTTAAAGGGATATTTTAAATATTTAAAGACTGTTCTGTCCAGACAGGCAACAAAAACCAGCAACTTACATGGGCTAACATCTCTGTAACGATTCCGATTCTTGTTTTCGGGTAATTTGGCAACCTTACAGGGGAGTTCACATGACTGCTGACGAATCTCCTGTGACAGAATAAAAAAAGAAATAGTATTACGTTAACATTACATTTACATCACATCCAAGGTCTGATGCAACATGAATGCTGCAGGCTTTCAAATTATGCTTTAAACCAGAATCTAGACACGTATAGAGGATCTTGAAAGGAGTTGTTCCTTCCTATCTTAAATTCTGTGGAAGAGAAATAAGTGTCAAGTTCACTGGCAGATATTATACGACAGCTCCCTAAAAGTGTCCCGTTCATGTGAGTGTGTGGGAGGTGATCACATCCGAATAAAAAAAACCAAAAAAACAGCTGATTCACACTGAGCTGTAATTAATGGAAATTCTGTGCAAGAATCTGTGGACAAACCATTTGAAGGATGGAATATTTATGATGCCTTGAAAAAAATTCCTTTATGAAATAATAAATCTGATTTGTACAGCATTTTGCACTAATAGTTCAGATTATTTGATGTAGGGTTGAATGAGCTACAACTGCTGTGGACAGGGTTAACAGCAAAATGTATTTTAGCCATTTAAAAAAGAAATCTACATCAGTTTAAGTCTACGCTAGATTTAGAATATTTTCACCGCTTTACCCAACCATCAGACTGTCTTTTCTGACTGGAAACTGCTGTTATATAAGTCAAAATGAGTACCAAACTTCCAACAGTTTTATGGAACCAACTGAGTTGCTTCAGTACTATAGAGAATTTAAAAATATTTTGTCATTTCATACCAAATTTTGATACCTTAGGAATAAATCTCCAATTAGTAGTTTATTTTTTATGTAGTAAAACTGCTTGGAGTCGAAAAATGCTGAGGTGCTGAAACATAAAACTAAAGAACTGAAACAGACAACTTAGGTTCGACCACATTGTGGTAAAAAGGTTTACATTTTTCCTTGAAATTGCTTTGAGTGAGTAAAAAGAAGCTGAAAATGAAACTAAAGATTTGTACCATAATGTGTAATGTGTTTTTGAACCAGCCCTAAATATTGCTCTCTCTAAACCAACCAAACTCCATATTCAACATCAGAAATTTTATCTCGCGTAACGTGGAAGTTGCCGGTCTGCTGCTGCATCAATCGGTTAGGCAACGGTAGGGTGGTGACCTTTTTTAAGTGTCTAAAATATGTTTTGTTGCCGACCCTGTCCACAGCAATTCATGACTCAGCTTCCATGCTGGTGCTCCTCTTTGCTTTTCTTAAGTGCTTTTCTTAAGCATGTGCAAAAATTATCCATGAATTGTCTTTGACAATGAATGTTTGAATTGTGTATGTAAAACTGCTAAACAAAAACAATACAGCAGTCAGTAGCTGCCCTTTTATAAAATAAAATAATTAATTATGTAATATCACAGCAGTTATTGTCACAGTCGGCATGGTGTTGACACATTTTTTCATTGTCATATTGCAATATCGACTGTATTGTTGTCTGTAATGGGAAATCCATTAAAATGAGGTAATGGGAAGCCGAAATATTCTAGTCAAAAACACATGCAAGAAGAAGTGACAACGGAAACTAAAATGAACAATTTGTACTAGGGATGTAATGATACTAAAAACTCAAGGTACAATAACTCCCACAATGAAAGGTCTGAGATACAATATTTCTCACAATATTTAAAAAAACGCCCTTCATTACTGTAAATAATAAGTCTAATTCTTTTAAAATGTGATTATCTTTAACTTAAAGTGCTTCTGCTTTCCTTATTTAATAAAATAAAAGTAGCCAGCCATGACCTAATTTGCAAAAATTTAGCATGAATTGAAAGTGACAACAGAAACTAGAATTTACCGTTTGTACTAGGGATATAACTATATGAAACTATAAAGAAAAAAGTCTAAGAAACTGTATTTGTCACAGTATTAAAAAACATGGGAAAATGATCATTTGAAGATCAGCCATGACCTTATTTGCAGAAATTTGGCATGAACTGTATTTGGCAATTAATGTTTGAACTGCAAAACAAAAACAGTCAGCAGTAGCCCTTTTATTTACAAAATTAAATAAAAATAGTAAAATAAAATGGTGCAATATGTAATATCATGGTAGATATCGTCACAGTGCGGTTTGGTATGGGAACAACTTTAGCTCTGATATCACAATATTCGATATATTGATACATCTCTTCTTCGTACAGACACAATGTGACAGTTTGGTGATGGGATGTGCTGCTGCTGGTGTGAGACCCGGGCAGACACATCAATCATCGGACTGGTCCAAGCAAGCGGAACACGGACAAAACTAAGGAGGAACAGGGCTGATAATAACCACAGAAACGGTTCAGACTCGTTGTTCGGTATCTATAACTTGGCCTAAAAAGTGTCAGCTTCACCAACTGTCCGTTTCCACCTTGATTTGCCAAGAGGTCCTACCTGATAAACGGCGCCCCATCTCCCGGTTTCATCGATTTCCCGAAACTCGACTTCCATTGCTGACAGTCCAGCTGCCACTCCTTCTCCTTCTCCTTCT
>JAJHUR010137589.1:15141-72710 GCA_027495735.1 Lutjanus campechanus | reverse complement strand
CACACACACACACACACACACACATACAACAAATCAAAGCGGCGGCAAAAGTAACACTTAGTTCCAAATATGTGTTTGAAGGCTTTGGTCACATTCAGTCACAAGGCCCAAAAATGCTAAAAAGAAATATTAAGTGAAAAACAGGAAAGTCCTTGTCCTCCTCTCTTTGCAACTTGTTTTCATCTTTGTTTCACTCCTTTTTTTTCTCCTTTTCATGTAGTAATTGGCTTTATTATGAAATGAAGGTTATCAATGCTGTGCTTTCACTGGCAGTCTCTGCATCTGATTGTGCACAGCAGAGTCCTAATTATCACAGAAGAACACATCGGCGCTGACCCACAATACCCTCTCATAGCATGCAGTTGTGTTTGTGCACACATGTATGAAGGCACACACACACATTGATTTCAGATAAAAAAAGAAGCGCACAAACAACATGAAATGCTCTCAGCCCACACAGTTAGCTGGCGTCTACCCATTATATGTCACAATGACAGTAGCCCTAATACATTCCTTATTAACAGGAGAACAACCTGCCTGGGGTTTTAATTGGGAAAGTGAGCAGGTATTGGCAGTGCATCAGATAGGAGGGCTTGATGGTTATTTCAAGTGGTCTGATATGAATTCCAGGGGGTCCCCTCCATGGCTTTGTTGTGCTTATTAGTCGTCTGAACAGATAACAGATTGCATCTTAATTGGAAATCCCACCAGAAGCCTTGGTAACCATATTGTAAAATGATCCACACCTTTGGAGTTTGTCTTTTCCTGGATACTGAACCCCAGTAACAGGTTAGGAGAGACAAGGTTTTGGGAAAATGATACAAAAATCACCGTGCCTTGTACTTTAGAGCGCCAATTTGAGAGACTGTACTGCAATTACACATACTGACTATATAACATCAGGGACATACCATGTCTTGAAGTAACTCCGTGTAAAGCAAGTTCTTACAAGATTGAAAGGTTAATAAGTAGAGATTATAGATTTTTCTCATGAACACTCTCCAGATCACATTTACATCCATTAAAACTTTTACTTGTTACTTTACTTTTAAAAGTAGACACACCACGAAGCTTATTAACCCATCCATTAAACATATTCTGTTCAGGGTTGCAGGAGGTGGAACAGACCATAGCCGGGCTTGGGTATGAACCCTCTACATTTCTGCTGTTCAACACAGAGTTTTGAAAAACTACATCAAAAGTTAAAGTGTTTTGGTGTTGTTACTAAAATGTTAGTATATTATCAGAACTAGTATAAACTATTTAAAATGATATCCATTGCTAATCTGGTGAGAGGCAAAGCAGTCCATAAATAGACATTAGGCACACTGCCGTTTGGAAGTGACGGCTATGGGCATTTTTTGCCCTGAAGGTAACTTTTTTGGTTCAGATTCAGGGGCTAATTTGATGCAATTGTTGCATCTTCCCCTTGGCTTGTTTGTGTTCATAAGGCAAAAGGTTGTTAACAAATGCCATGTGCGAGCAAGCTGTCCTCTCATTGGTTAGAAATATTATTGGGAAGATTCGTCTCTTTCTGTTTTTTTTTTCCTTATCATGAAGCACAAGCAGTGTGTGTTAATTGTTTTAATTGCATTCATGTGGTTAAAGGTCCAGTGTGTACGATTTACAAGATTGTTTTCATTAGTGTATAATCACCTAAGGTTTCTGTTACCTTAGAATGAGCTTTTTGTATCTACAGAGGGTGTGGGTCCTCTGCCATGGGGGCCATCATGTTGCACCCCTATGTTGCTGCAGTAGTCCAGAACTGACAAACCAAACACTGGGCTCTGGGGTCTTTCGCATTTTTCACAAGTTGTGCGGCCACCGTAGGTTCTCCGTCACGTTTGGAAGGGGTTGGTGTGTTGCCCAAACAAAATGCTCCAGGTTTCAAAACAAGTGGTTCAAATGAGCTAGGTAGACTTTTTAGGTGAAGCCCAAAATGTAAGTGTGCATGTAAAATGTAAAGTATGCAAGTGGTGGGAAGATTTGCTTCACTCAGCAGTCAAAAAAACAAAACAAAAAAAACCCCAAACACAATAGTAATCTGTTGAGTGGCTGGTAAAATTTGACATTCACTACACATTTGGCCGGTGGCCAAAAGCTTAATTTTGCACCCTGTTTTAAAGTCATTAGTCAAGAGTCAAAATGCTAAAGAGCTGAAGAGATTGTGAAACAATTTATAAGTATATGCAAGAAAAATATTTAAGCATCTATTACCCACATGAAATAACACCAAAATTTAAATTTAGAGAATGTTGGCAGAGCAGGAGGCAGATAAAGATTAAACTGATATCCCAAGGTAACAGCAGTCAATGTCTCTGTTTTCCAAAGACCACAACACACAGTCCAGTAACAACTTAATGAAAGTTAAAATTCAAGTCCATGTTAAAGTTCAGTGTCCACACAGCCACAAGTGGTTTTTCCTTTTTTTTTTTTTTTTTATTTGGCGACTACAAGAACTTTTTTTTTTTTTCATTTTGAGACTTCTGTGGACAAAAGCTGCTGTATTTTCCACTGTAATAACCACAAAATGTAATGTGAAAAATAAGAAGTATGTAACTAAAAATGAAAAACTATATAGAAAAAGCCAATCTTCTTGTGGATGGTCTCATCAGCTTATGTAGGTCATACAGAGGCATCAGTATTAAACTGAGACTGTTTCATAACCAGCTAAAAACTCCTTGTGGTTGCTTTAACCTACAAATGCTGGTATTATCCTCAAAAATCCAGTATCAGCTGGGCTGTAGATCCCACCCATAAACTGCTCTAACACAAGTTAGTCACATTTTCTGTTCCTCATTACAGACGTCCTTTAATGTACCTGCACAAATTTTGAAACTCATCTTTAGAATCCAGCAATCTTCCGCCTAAAATTATTTGTGGGAACTTCAGCAAATCCAGTGAAATGCACCCACACTCGTCACATCTCCACCCGTCTTCTGTGTGTTCCTCTCAAATTCATATGCAAAAAGAGGAAAGGTGCACTCCACTGTTTACAAGAAAGGTGTGCCTCAGATAACAGGCACCCTGCACTTTCTGACTGGTGCGCCTGTTTGATAAATAATAAGCATGTGTCTAGACAAAGAATGCATCAGAAATAGTGTGCACAGAGCACTGTAAATCTGGCCTTCAGGAATCTGAGGAGGAGATGAAGAAAGAGACGATAGATGAGGAAGAAATACAGTTTTGTGTAGCGTGTACTTCTCTGGATAAACAAAGGAAAGACAGAGCAGGGGAAACACTGAGAATAGATCATGAGGGGAAGTAAAAGCTTCATACATTCAACCAAGGAGCCTCATCAACCAGACACACCCTTTTGTTCTGAAATCCCACATTGCTACAAATGAAAGTTGTCCACTCTTTCCATGGAAGTCCAGTTCACCAGCATTTATGGGAAGACACACTCGCGTTCATCTAATTATCCCTCTGAGAAATGACTGCACGTGTATATAATAACATAAGTGTTAAGTAGCATGAAACTGTTGCACAGGATTCAAACTGCAATGTATCCACGTATGAAATTCACCACACTAGCTGCTCTATCATGCCACAACAGCAATTGTTTCTTTGACACAGATATATAACACATCATAATTTATTCAGGCATGAGAATTCTTGGTCTAATAAATGGAGGGCTTGGCACGACGAAATATTGATCAAGGCTATCGGGTTTCCCCAAGCACCAGGCACTGATCTATAAGAAGCATGTCTTTGAGATTTTAAGTAGGCTATTTAAAAAGCTAACTGAATTGGTGAATGCGCATTGCAAAACAGGCTTAAAATTCTAAATTTCAAAACCCAAAAAATGACATTACAGTATGGTTTATCATCACAGACTATGGCAACGTCATTAAGTGTGGAATTTAACTGGCTTTCCATCTACAATACTAGTTATTTAAAGTGAGCATACATGCTGACTGAACATCGTCATTATTATAGCTATTATTATTACTAATTATTACTGAATGAAAGCCCAACACCATTCCACTTGTTGACATGAGCCAATATTGTCTCCATATGTCTCAACCTCATGAGACATTAGTTTTAATTGATTGTGCCAAAACAAGAACTGAAACTAATAAATAACAACACTGTGTGTGCACAGTTATGCAATTATTCTAAGATCTTATGCGTGCTTGATAAATGAGGGCAATTACATGTGTAGATGTGTGCGGACGGTTATGTGCCTGCCTGGCTGCAAAGATCATGTCTAAGGACAGGCTAAATGAGTGCTAGCAATCAGGTGAGGCCAGAACGTGTGGGAGCAGAGCGAAGAAAAATGGAAAATATGATGCATATTATGCATGTAATAATAATCAGGGCCAAAACACAGACTTTAATTATTATTAAAAGGGCATAAGATGAGTTATAGAAAAATATAGAACTATCAACTCAGTTTCCAGTAGACTTTAAAAAAAGCAGATTATTATTGAAATGACACATTGATATTAACAGGGCATGACCCTGTTGAATTGTTTTGGGTGGTATCAATTGTTAATGCACCTAGTGCTATGAATATATTTTCACTTGGCTTGTTATGAAATATTCAAGGACTATATTTGCATGGGGTTCTCTTGCACATATGCTCTATAGCCAAATATAGTTTAAAAGAGCCCATCAGTACACAGTTCAGTGCCCAGCGTCTGTGTGATAGCGATCTATATGCAATATTAGGCATCAGTAAGACATGTCTCAAATAAAAGTCATTCTTGTGGAAATCAATCATGTCTGCTGCGTATTACATCAAGAGCTGTTCAAAACTATGAACTGTGCAAAAGAAAAGTTCTTTTCCACAAAAATAAATCTTAAGAAGTCTTAAAAGAGCTCTCCTGCGTTCCTGATAACATAGTTTTCTTAACCTCCCTCTATGTATCACATAACCTTTCAACATTTCAAGATACAAACACTACATTTTGAAGGAACAGCTTGGCCTTTCCTTCAGCTAACTGTTTCTCCGAGCTGTCTCCACACATAAAGCAAAGCAGTGAACATTCCTTTGCCAAACACATTTAATCTTCTCAATGACACCCAACACGAAACCCGCGGTCTTGAGGACGCGAGCTCCTGAGAGAAAAGGTTCAACTGGTTTTGACACAAACCATTACGGTATAAAAAAAAAACAGATTGACCGTGGCATTGAAATACACTTACTCCTCTGGGAAATGAAACATGTGAAAGTTAATACTTTCATTCATTCCTTCAGAAAATGAGTTCACATCGATTCTGGGTCGACACAGTTCAAACATCCAGATCGGTCCCTGTCACAACATACAGAAACCCCTCACTGTGTGATCTGATGAAATTTTGATGGTGGCTATGTTGTGTTGGCTTTTATTAGGTATGTCTGTGATTTCCAAAACACCAATGAGGCTGTGATAGGATGTGTTCTTCCCTCCACTACCCACAAATTCAGACCTCAGAGAGGCGGCAGTTATTGGCCTGTATCACAGTGCCCCCTAATGGCAGAAACACTCTCTGATAACAGTCAGTCTATGATAGCATGTGGAATGATGACAGGCAACATATGTGGTTAAATTATTCTTACAAGCAAAACAAGGACAATAGCGTGCAAATGACAACATGCTTCACTTAAAGTGGACAGGAGAAAAGTGGATGTAATGAGATATATCATTACTAGAGTCAAAGATAGAAATACAATCTGCATTTTCAAAGTAGGACCATTTCTGTTTCACAGAATTAGTCAATAACAATGCAGACTAAAGTAACTTGAACTAGTTTTAGATACATAAAAAGACTTTGTTGCTGAAGAGGGAAAAATATTTTAGTTTAATTTGACATTTATTTCATGTTCATGGCTGTTTGAATGTTCACAAAAATAAGTTTCAGGGCATAATATGCAACATTTTCCTAAAAAATGTATAGACTCATTAGTTATAGCCCTCTCGACGTGTGGTGGTGGTGGCTGTAACTGCAGACATGCTGCCCTCTGTATTTTCTCATTATTTTGCTGTGCTCTGGATCCTTGACCAACCCAAAACATCGGGATTTGATGCCCTGGGATGTTCTGGTGCTTTTCAAGTGAGAAACTGCACCGTCTATAGTAAGTTTATGGCAGTATATCTAAGTCACATCTCAACAGTGACAATGCATATGTTCAGTGAGCAAAACTCTTCTTTATGCAACCAATTTCACATAATAAATATTGTATTGTTTGAGTTATATCACAAACTCCATGTGTCCCTGTGAATTAGTGTTGGAAAAACTGGTCATTCAATGAATTTTGCAGGTTTTTTTTTTTTGCAATAGATCAATTCCAATTTTGAAAAGTATAAATAGTAGAGACAATAGATTAATAGATTAATTAATAACTGATTAAATAATACCAACCAAACACTGGATTGGCTTAATTTGGTGTCTGATACCTGTAATAGGCAACTGAAATTATTTTTTTATAATTTAGAATAAGAGCGTGACTGATTAATCAGTACCTTTGCATAGTCATATTGGTGCAAAATTGGCACACAATCCAAATGGAAAAGGTCTTTTTTATGTTTATCCTGGCTCAAAAATTCACCGTATTGGACATCACACTGGTAAGGACTTGGTCTCATAAATCCCATATTGTTCAGGCTCTAATTTCGGTGAAGACTGCTAACAACGTAACACTTATTCCACTGGGCTAAATAAACATCAACACCTCTCCTTGCATGTTTGTGGTGCTCTTTTCCCAAAGAGCGGTGAAATGACAGGTTCACATGTTGCAGGTGACAGATTGTTTGCGCTGCCTTGGTGTAGCACCAGAGAGCAGGAATATCTTTCCTCCGGTTTTGGCAGCTTGTTCAGTGATGATTGTTGGAAGGCAGCAATATACCCTTGACCTGCCATCTCTGATCAGCGATTAACTGCTTTGGGGACCTTGAATTGTGGGTACTGCTAGCAAAGAGCTATTCATATTTTTCTGGTGAGTCTGTGTCACATTAATTGAGGCTTATTTTCTCTGTGCTGGAGGACACTGACATGAAGCCACATTCAGTGGGGAAAAATTCAGACACCACTGAAACAATGTTGATTGTTGGTTTGACACCATGTTTTTCTTAATTACAACGGACAGAACAATAATACTAGTGCATGCAGCATGTCGAGGCCACCGTGTGTAGCTCCAAGTGTGTATTTTTGGCTGAACGTGCGACACAAAATTGTTCACACACTTACTTCTGAACCCATAGGTGTCACCACTGTCAATTAACCAACAGCTAATTTAAACATCCAACGGCTTCCCAAGACACATCACAATGAAATCAACAAAATAGCAAAGTAATAAGAGAGTAATGTCTTGTTGCCGGCGAAGGAAGATAATTTAGAAATCTCGCAGCTTACTCCTGATCCAATAAAGTCGACAGAAGTGTGGTGCTGTATGCACAAATCCTCTGCTGAGAAATGTTATCATTTTCCTTAGCAGCAATAACAGCCTCCACCGGTGTACTTATCACACCCTTCTCCCTCTCTATCACTCCCTTCATCTCAAATAATACTACTTCTTAAAACATCTCTTTCGTGTGTGCGCCGTCTACTGTCTGTCTTCTCACCCCCATATCATTTTTTTTTCTTTTCTTGTGCTCACTCTTTCACACAGCCTCCTGTGCTTTCACATATTCTCTCTCTACTCTATTCAGTTCAGCTTTACAAGCATGATGTTTGAATCAAAAACATGTACATGCAGAAAGTTAAAAAAAAATACAGTAGTAATTTAATAACTTGAAGAAAATAACTTGAAATTTCGGTGGAAAATGTTCAGCAAAAGAAAGAAAATTTTGTGATTGTGCATTATTTAAAAAGAGGAAGGAAAAAAATGCTTCATGATAAACAGTTGTATTTCCTTTTTGTAAGTAAATCCTCCATCTGACTCAGAACCAGTGTGTCACTCAGGAACAATAGGAACACTGTAGCATCAGTGTCACACAACATGGTGTAAACCTTACAAGGTTATCTCTAAACATTATCTCAACTGTCTCCGAGAAACCAAAGCAAACTTGCAGCACCTACTAGGGCTGCGTATTGGCAAGAATCTGGTGATATGACACGTACCACGATACCACGGTTATGATTCAGTATCATACAATATATTGCTATACTGCAGGTAATAATGTATTGCTATTTTTTAATCTAATATTAGGAAAGCTGTCATGGTATAAAGAACACATCGCCATATGTATAAAATCTTTACAAAAAAATGTATTATTTTATAAAATCAGAGCAAGGGAAGATCGATAACAACACTGTTCTCTAGTGGTTGGGGATTTAAACACAACACAAAATTAACTACTGCCGTGAATATCTGCAAGTATCGTGATATCAAGATACAGTGCTTTCGAAAATTCACAAAACATAACATGGCGATACTATAAGTATATCAATACATAGTCGAGCAGCGAGCATGCATTAAAATATGAGATATTCTTCTGGTAATAAATTGTTACTTTGGCAACAGACTTGCAGACAGATGTATAAAATTTATTAATTTCTTTTGAGCACTTTGGCTGCGACTTTGTGGAGAAGCTCTTTTAATCAAAATCTCAACAAGTACAATATCCAAATTACAGAAGCTGCAATTTCTTTGCAAAAAGATAAACCTGTGACAAAAAAGCATTATAATGAAGTATTGTTAGAAAATAATAATACAAAATTAATGTTTTTTTGTGAAAATAAATTGTACGCAAGAATGATCATTCCACTTATTATATCACAATGGCAATATCTGTCAGAAGAATCACAAATTTCATTGTATTTTTTTAACCATATTGTGAAGCCTTAATCTAGAACCAGTGGTTAGTTTGTCCTTTCTGGGCAATATTTGTCTTTTGCATTTGGTACTGTTTGGTATGAGGAACATTTTCATTACATTTTTAAAATAACAATTAATTGATTAGTTAATTGTTAATGTTACCAATAATCGATTAAGTAAAGTGTTTGCAATTTATTTATTTATGTTTGCAACAACTATTCTTATTTTCAGGTAGTTATACATGAATAAAAACATACTTGGGAATATTACATTCCATTTCTGCCAACAAATCAATATTAACCTTACACATTCGACCTTTAAATATTCTTCTGGTAATTAACTGTTACTTTGGCAACAGACTTACAGGTAGCTGCACAGAAGTGCATTTGTATCTTTTTGGCACTTTGACACTCTTTTTGGCTGAGACTTTCTGTAGAGGCTCTTTGATCCAACATGGTCAGTGGGGCGTAAAAGATTTGACAAAAGGTTGAGTTTAGTCATCAGTGAAGGTCATTCACATGCTCATGATTACTTCTCCCACTTAGTATATTGTGCACTTGAGGTCTAAAACATGAAAAACTAGTTCGCTCATTATCAGAGACATCTCTGAGTGTGAGCAGTCAAAGGTGTGTTTTGTCAGCAGGAGCCTAAGAAAAAAAATAATTTGTATATTGTGTATCTTATCCTTACAATACATCTGTAAACTGTCAATTTTCCATCCCAGCCTTTGAAGCTGCTCGAGCATCTCAACCAGCAGCAATGCCATTAGTGCAAACAATCCTTTGACAATGAAATGTCATTGGAGTCTGTTGTAGCTCTCATGCTGGTATCAGCGCCCACCTGTGTCTAAGTATGTATCAGAACACCCTGGGAGTGACTGCATCGGATTCTACAAGGTACCACCACGTTCGGAGCACAATGGTGCACTGGCTGCTCTGCTGCAGGGCCCTTGGTACTTCTCTAATAATCTACCCAGCATGTGTTTATCTTTGTTGGACCAGGTTGTGTGGAGGAGGCGGTCGGGAAAGGAAGGCAGACAGAATCCTGCCAGCCTGCATGTGAGGAGCCCGCAAATCCAGAGGGACTGCTGGCTTTGTGTGAGCGTGTGTTCATATGTGTGTGTGTGTGTGTGTGTGTGTGCGTGCATCTGAGAGACAGAAGTGGCAGCAATACAGTTATGCCAACATGAGTTATGGTCTGACTTACACAGACACAGACACACACACAAAACATTTAATTGCCAAAAAAAAAGTCTCTCCCGGGCTCCATTGTGTCTAATGTGTTCAACGTTAATCTTACCCTTTGGGGACATTTGCTGTTGTGTTAATTACACACCACCAGGAGCCCTCATTAACACACATACAAATACGTGCACGCACCAGCACATACACAAACACAAACAAACTATGTACACAACTTAGGTGGAGCGAGTGGAAGCATAGATTAACTGAGGCAGTCCAGTAAGGGAAAAGCAGAGCTAATGAAGCATTTACAGAGAGTGGGGTCATCTGAGACTCGCCTGAGGTCAAACCGTCTCCCACACCTTTAATGAACAAACCCAGCCTCAGATGTGGAGAGGGATTCATGGGCTCGAGTGGCCCATGTGCCCTGCTTAGTCATCCACTACACCGCTAGCTCATCACATCCTGGCACAGGCCTTTGCTTCCACCACTGTGCTAGCTTTGGCTAATGCCAGTCGAGTAAGGCAAACTGCAGCCGTGACAACACAAGCAATTAACCCCGGAGTATTTTCACTGGCCCTCTTGTCCGCCTGTTATCGGCGCTCATTACAGTCTGCTGCTTACTGCATCCATTGAAACGAGGGAAAGCTTAGCACACATTAACAAAAACTCAACAACAAACGCTACAATTGGTTTTCTCACTCATTTCAAAACTACTTCGGGGAGCACAAAAGCAGAATGCCGTGAGGCCGCCTGTTTGCTGCCCTCCTGGAGGGTGGACCGCTAAAGTCAGGGGCAGAGTAATGGGCTACAAGGTGACCCTTATGCACCTGTCTTTCACTAGCTTTCACTTCACTGCGGGACCTCTAATTGCATCACAGGGGGGTTTCACGCTACCGATTATAGATAGTCAATTATAGATACAGCTGTAGCAGATTTGTAAAAGATGTATAGCATTTCCTCGGTCGAAACTGCCTGAGGTCAATTAGGACAGGTAACTGGTGAGCAAAGGCATTACCTCCTAAATAAAACACCTGGCCCAATGGACCAATCAGTATGGAAATGAGGGTGAATGCACATAGAAGTAGCAGTCAGTTTTGTTCTGTGCCATGCTGATGTGACGTCTTCTTTAGACACATATGTGAAACGGTAACTTTGAGGCGGGCAACCACTGTTTGACAGTCTGCCACCTTTGTTGAAAATTCCAACAAAAATACAAAGGTTTTTATTTATTGATTTATTTATTTCTACATCGATACCTTTGTGCTGACTTTTCCATATTAGTGAAAATTATGATTTAAAATGATACTAAACTGGTCTCATGCAGCACACCTGTTTTGATTGGTAAAGTGTAATTTATTTATTGTACATAAATATTTGAACAGAAAACTACTATAAAGGACAAAAAGACACACCTGTTTTTATTGTATTTTAGTGTTTCAAAAATAGAGCCAACAAAGTAAAATCTGCAACGGAGTGTTTTGACATTCAGTCCTGTGTTGAAATAAACAGTGTCATTTGTCACAATCTTTGTGTTTTCGAACTCTTTATTCAATCTTGATATAAATTTTAAATCCTTAAAGACAAACTGATTTTTTCACTTAAGCACACTGTGTACATTGTGCATACCACACATGTTCTCCAGCCTTTGCAAACTTTGTTTCAAAAACATTCAGGGAAAACCATCGTACATCTGCATCGATTAGTCAATTTATTGATTAGGTGCCAATTACAGTACTGTACTGTTTTTAAGAAACTATGTCAAAATTCTCCGATTTCAGCTTCTCAAATGTGAATGTTTTTGTGTTTCTTTAGTTCTCTGTGTCAGTAATGTGAATATATTTGGGTTATATATATATATATATATTTGGACTTTTGAGGACATCACCTCGGGCTTTGGGAAACAGTGATGGACAATCATCACCATCAACATTTTATGGACCAAACAAGTAGTTGATTAATCAAGGAAATGATCAACAGATTAATTGATAATGAAAATAATTGTTAGTTGCAGCCCTAGTACAGCATAACAATAATTACTATACTACTATTATAACAAGAGAGATACAACAAGACAAACTGACAACTTAAACAGTCCATTTGAAGCAGTCAAACAGTCCATTTAAATTGGTTAATATGAATAAGAAAATCATAAGAATGCAAGTCAATGCAAGATGTAATCCCTACAGAAGTTGGATTGACATCATATCCAGGAGGCAGGAAACATTCACATTGCTTTTCTTCCAGCTGAAGTCTCCATTTCAGAATTGTAATAAAAAGTGTAATATGTTCTTCACATCCGCATCAGACATAAAATATCCAATGCGTTTCGCAGCTTAGTGTGATTAAAATTAAAATCAAGGCATATCAATCGTCTAAGGTTAATTTGTCTTACACAGTACGTCTGTGGTGTCTTTCCATCCTGGGGATGCCTGTGGCCTCAGAAAGGTTAATAAGCTGCTTTACCTCAGCCAGAGATGGATTGGAAGCAAGTCGGAAAGGTGAAAAGAAAGGCCAAGAGAGTAGAAACACCTTAATGCAAATCCACACAGTCAAAGTAATCTGTCTACTCTTTAAAACCATCGTCTCCCCTACTTAACAGTCTCCATCCACAGCTGGACCTGTACTTTCCATGCAGCGAAGCATTTATACATAGACTCGACATCCGCCAGCCCTCATCTAGCAATGAGCAACTGGGGTCAAACGTCAGGAGAGAATGTGGAGATGATACCTGGTGGAATACTTCAGTGGTCTGTCCGCCAACTGTTTTTAATGTCAACTGAGTCAATGTTTCTGGGAAATGTCTTCGATTTGGTGCAGCATTACAGCTGGCGTCAGTGTAGCTTATGTATACAGTAAAAGCAAACGCAAAATTTGCATGACCCTGCCTCTAACTTGAAGTGTTACTGATCTAGTTTCCATTTACTTGCATGTGTGGGTGGAGCAAAAGTGCAATCACAGTGCAACACCGCTGAAAGACCTGGAGCTTAACATGACTGAGTCTGAGTGTAGCTTCACAGCAGGCCCCGGCTCCTTCAGAGTTTGTGAATCCTCTGTTTGTTTACATGGTAAAAGATCGGACCAAAGGCAAACAACAAGCCAAAAACAACATTAAATTAATGGCTCACACTTACAGCAGACTTTTTCAGTCCTCTGCACATTTATCATGGTGGAGCCTTAGATTTCTTCTGCAGTGTTTCAACAGTATACAGTGTGTTTAATAAAACATGGTGAAAAGGAGAGAACAACAAAGGAAACGATCTGCAAATGCTCCAATTCAGAGGAAGTCTTTGCCCTCAAGGCTTCTGCATCGCAACAATTACAAACACACATAATTTATCTATAATTTCACCTGCCCAGAACAGAATGCCTCGTTCTCTCAATTCAACATGTCATTTTAAATTTTAAATGATCATTATTCATTTTCTTTGAAGCCTTAAAGAAGATAGACAAAAGGAAGTATCCCATAAGGAAAATAAGAAATACTGTTCAAAAATAACCACACATGATTGTCAGATTAACATATTCATTATTAGAGGAAAGAAAGGTGAAATTCCTTTTACTTTCCAGAGAAAAGGAGCCGACACCTAGATAGAAAACAGAAAAAGAGACAAACATTCACACAGACAGATGTAAAATATGTATGCTGTGGATACTGTAGCAAGACAATGATAAAAGAAAAAAGACTCTGACTTTAAGTTAAAATGAGATGACGAGGTAAAGTTGGTGAAGAGTGCAGACAGGGATAGGGTGGGAGGATGGGGAAAGAAGCACAAGAAAGGGGAAATAAATAAAAGGTAAAAAAGCAAGGGCTAACTGTAGCAATATGTGTATCCTGAAGGGAAAGTGCAATGGACAGTTTATGTGCCTGCCATGGAGAGGTAGTGCTCGGTCTTTAAAAAGCTTTCTGTCACACTGGATATCCAGAAGTTACACATTTTAACTCAACATTAATTTTCTTATATATCCCTGGACTGCATCCTCTCTTTCTCACAGCGTTTTGCATTTATGTGGTTTTAGTTTCCACATGTACATCATAACTATCATCCACTACACTGTTTATTCAAGTTCAGACTTCACAAGAGCGAGATCAAAGTTCAGTTTACAGATTAAAATGAGCTAGTTCACCTTCATACTAAGTTCACAGTCCCAAGAATGAACTAGCTCACTTTCTTTTTTTCCAGTGACAACAGACAAAAAAATTGAAACTCCTGCTATTAAAAGATTAATTAAAAAATACAGGCTTCAATATACTAATGTGGTTAATGTTTTATTTTCAAGCCTATTATTTAAAAAAAAAGCATCAAATCAAAAATCAACATTTACAAAAGCAGATGGGATTTAGTGGCATCTAGTGATAAGCTTGCAAATTGCAAACATCTCATCTCACCCTCCCCGTCCAAGCATATAAGAGAAGAATATTAGATTTCATTTCTGCCATATTGTGCCAACAAATCACTGTAAATCACACAAGGCCTTCAACTTTTAAATTCTATTGGTCCCAGCTTTAACAGTTTCCTTTGTGTCACTCTGGTTTTTGTCTTTTTTTTCCCCATTTTAGGTTGACCAAGGATCACAATCTGTAATCAGGCTGCTCTGTCTACCTTACTCTTCCATTCCCTCATCTCAACCTTTTCTGTCTGTGCAGTAATTTACCTGCTGTGGCGTTAGAAGTCATGATTGTTTATATTCAAGGAGGCACCATCTCGAACACGCAGGACTCTGATTGTTTACTCATCCTGCATGTGACATCACGGTTGCTCTTGTCCCCCCAGCGCTCCTCTGTCTCCTCTCTGTCCCTTTCCAGCCAGATTGGCTCTGGAGTGTCACCCCCCGGCCCACTAGTAGTCACAAACCAATTCCAGCAAAGAGGCTCAAAGACAAATTAAACTTAATGCCATGTAACAAACTCAGCGGGCTACTGTGCACTGGCAGGCGTTGTGTTGAGCCAGTGGAGAAACGGGACTTGTGTGCACTTTTTGATCTGTATGGAAATCATGAGTCAACATGGAGCCGGATCCAAAAAGCACATTTGGAAGAGGTCGGAGTTAGACAACAAGTGCAAAATTGAGATACTAGTAAAACATTTGCAATTACAACTGATGAATTCTGTTAACTGCGCGGCCCGACAGAGTTTGTGTTCGATCTCATTTAAGAGGAGATTATGAAATACAGCGGGTGGTTGAGTTGTAACAGCTTGAAAAACAAACGGTGTCTACAGGCCTATCAGAGAAAAAAAAAATACCAACCAGTGCTTAAGTAGAACAAAAGCTATCCGCCCCTGAAATTAATACCTGGCAAGAAGAGAGAAAACAAAGCTGTACAAGTTGTTAAAAGAAAGTTGAGTGTCATTGAATCACTCCGAATAGATTTGTGCACTATAGAAAACTAGGGCTGCAACTAATGATTATTATGGCAAACAGAAATATCTACAAGAAATCCTTTGTCCCAAGAACTGTCAAGGTAATAACTGAAATTAGGATCTGGTAGACTAAGATACAGGGTGGTGTTACTGACTCTGCTGCAGTAGATTAACATAATATGGTGTAAAGGGTGTATTTTAAGCTGTATTTTTTTTATCAATGTGTATACTGAGACAATGTACTGTCATGTGTATTATGTATTGTATTTTTTATGACATGCTTTATGGTAAAACCAAAGGCAAACTGTGTGTGCAGGCACACTGAACTGATATGGTGGTAACTCTTTGTTTCATTTAGGTTTCTTTTTCAGACCAAATTCAAACTCCACATAGAAGCATAATAACTGGACACAAAGATTTGGTTTCATATAACTTGCTCACGGTTTTATTAGCATTTTTTGAGTTACTTATGTGCAGTGCAAACATTTAGTTAACTATATTTGTCAATTTTGCGATGTTAGTTTCATTAACTTAAGTCATTCAATTTTTAAAGAACTGATTTATTTTTCTTTGATTTACCAGCTCCTCTGGGTTGCTGCTACAGTTTGTCTGGATGCCCAACAAAAGGATTTCCAGCTGCTGCAGACCTGCTTTAATAGTGATGATTGGACTGCACCATGTTCCTCCTGCATCATGAGGCGGGGCAGTGTTTTCCAGTAAGATTTTTGCTATCATTTCTTAAAAGACTGTTTTGATATTTTTGTTTCCATAAGCTTGTTTTTTTTAGAGCAATAAAAAGAGCAATGGAAAATATATTTCCATTTTCTTGTGAATTTGACAAATCAGCATACTTTGACCATTTTCTATGAGCTACTCTTTGAAAGTGACTAAAAACTAATAAAAAAAAAAAGCAACATTCACAGAAACTTCCCATGCATTACTCAAAAAGGGCCAACCCAGTGCAGCAGTACATCCACACAGTGAACAGTGAACCATCGCACATCAAGTATTCTCAATAAAACCCAGCGCTCTTGTACTCATACTTCTGAGCTGGATTAGATATGCACTCCATATTCTGCTGTCTGGGATCATGGGGGTGAGTTAATGAAGCTCCACTGGGGCTTTTCCATGTGAAAAGCTCCAGTGACAGTGCTGACATTGTCCTCTTTTTAAACGCAAGTCCCATTGTTAATAAGCATCCTATCACTCAATTAGACAGGCACACAGACACTGAAGTCTTGCTACCGGAGGACGCGCACACACAAACACACACAGCTCGCAAACAGAACACATCCTGTTTCAAAACTAAAGATCACTTTTGAATACATTAGACCGGCGTTACACCATTACAGGTTAATAATTTCTGGAGTGGCGGGGGGAGGAAGCTTGTTATTATGCATGATTTAACAAATACAGTCATATCGGTAAATGCCATGCAATGGAAATGGGCTGGGGAACGTGGTCAAGATACTCCAAGACTCCAAATAAATGGAAGTTTAACATTTAACTATCAAGAGGAATTGTTTTTGACTGATAAATTCAGGACGAAGCTCAGAAACATCAAACTTTCCTTGGGCACACAGTGTGCTTTTGTTTGAGTGTAGTCACTTCAGACTTTTTTGTCTTAGTTTCCTTGTTCCAGACTTATCTGTATTCCGTTTGTGTGCACACTTGGACCTTGGACTATGGGTTGTCTAAGTAATGTTGACAGAACAGTTCTAGACGGAACAAACCCACTTTACCATGGAGTTGCACAGAATGTCTGCACAACAGTAACAAAGTAAAAAAAGACATGGGATTACTTGCATATGTCGATTAGAGCTGCGATTAATTTTTCAAAAGAAAATTAGTTGCCAAGTATTGTGATAATTGATTGTTTCAGTCATTTTTTGAGCAAAAGTGTTTTGTGAAAAAACACTTCTGGTTCCAGCCTCTACACAGTTACGATTTGCTGCCTTTTTTTCAGTATTTATGGTAGTAAATGAAGAGTGTTTGGGTTTAGACTGTTGGTTTGAAAAAAGAAGCAATCTGAAGACATCACTAGGGCTGCAACTAATGATTATTTCTAATTGCCAACTAGTCTGTGGATTATTTTCTTGATTAATCAATCAGTTGTTTGTCCTAACAAATGTCAGAAAATTGTGAAAAATGTCGGTCAGTGTTTCGGAGTGACGTTCTCCAACGTCTTGTTTTGTCCACAACCCAAAAATATTCAGGTTCTGTCATAGACACATAAAGAACTTTTAATCAGGGAACACGTACTTTTTTGTGTTTTTTAAAAAAATACCTGATGAATTGATTATAAAAGCACTTGGCGATTACAACTAATCAATTAAAACATTGATCATTGCCGCTCTAATTTGGGCTCTGGTAAATTGTGTTGAGCATTTTTCACATGCTTTTGATATATTATAGACTAAACAATGAATTGATTATTTGTGAAAATAATTGCCAAATTAATTGATAATTAGTTGTAGCCCTCATGTTGATTAATTACAAAACAAAGGTGGAATAAAATCCATACATTTAGGGAGCAGTGGAGAGATTAAAATATTAGCAAATGCCAAACATGTATTATCTAAGATTATCCAAGGGAGTGAGCAAAGGAAAAAAAGAAGAAATAAAATATTTAGATGCATGGGGGATATTTATTTTTGAATAGACAGATTTACAGGTACATTATAGTGTACCTGAAGGCACATAAAAGTTAGCAGGGTGTAGACTTGGGAGGCTGTAAGCGGCAGGTATCAAAGAAAGCTAATATTCACAGGGCTAAAGTTAAAGTGCACTGTGATACTCAGAATGGCTCTCATCTGAGAAGAGAAGATTAAAATCAGTGGGACATCACAGCGAGGCAATATGAAGTAGGAATGAGAGGAAATCTCTCCCGCACGCTCTCCCTCTCCCTCTCACAGACACAGATGCACACGCTCATAATATAGTCTCCTACAATAAACCAATTACTTGTCATTAATATTTAAGGGCCTAATTTCCATTCATATGCGATATATTAAAAATGTGCAGGGATGAGCAAGGAAAAGGGCTGACCCTGAGATATTCACAGTGGGCTGGCTGCCCCAAACAGAGAGAAATGAACATCAGGGTGTTTTGTGTTTTATTGAGACAAATGTCTCCTGCCTTTGCCAGCAATTAATGGCCTTCCATCTAAAATGAGGAAAATGGTACCATTTGAGGCCTTTCTTTTCCAAAATGGGATAATATCCTCTTTGGTTAGCTTCAAGTAATAATGGACATTTAATCTAGAATGCATGATTTAGTGGTGTGAGGGAAGGTCTCAGGTCATCAAAACAATTCACCAAAGGGAGGCGTCTCTTCACTCGCAGACACTGATGACAGTTTACAAAATGAGTATGTGGTGAAATGCCAATTGTGATCTTGTTTGTGGGAGACTGCAGCTGTTAAACAATGAGCCTGAGAGAGTGAGTGGGTGTTTTTTTTTTTTTTTACAAGGCAGGCCCCGACGCCAGATGGACACCGTCATGTCCAAAGAGATGATTTCAGAAGCGAAAGGAGAAAAGCGAGATAAGAGAGGAGAGAAGGAAGCGATGTCGGGGAAAGAAGAAAGATGCAGAGGAAGCCGCCTTGGCTCATGCTCCCTCCTCTCAATTAACAGAATCGGTGATAAACAGCCTCGTTCTCCCGGGAAACGCAGCAAACCATCGAGGCCGATTTCCCAACACTTTGACATAGAACATATCAAAAGCTTATCATTGTACACATGCTATTAAGACAATTCCACAGTGGGCTGCAGTGTCTTGAGTTGAGCTTAAACTCATTAGACAAAAGCCTTTATTACATTGTGACTATCTGAGGAGGCAGAGCTCCAACAGCAGTCTTGGGATAGTTTTTTTCAAGAACAACAAGCTTTTCAAATGTTTCTATCAACACCACATATTGTTAGTGAATAAATACAGCTTAACAGGATTAAAATATTTTGAGTGGCATCTATTGTTGCTACTGTGTTCTCTGGGCCAAAACGTGCTTCCATATACTTGTATAGTAGGGCCCCGAGCTCACAGTGCAGTGAGCTGGTCAGCAACAGTTTTCTAGCCTGACTGAGAGGTTGCCGAGTGTCATGTGAGGTGGCCGACCATGCGTGAGTGCGTTTGATCTGGTGGCCGGGTCAGCCCCGATGTTAACAGAGTTATTAGGGGACTTATTAGGGAGAGTCAGAGAGCCAGCTAAACCCCCCACTGATTCCATCATTACTGCCGTTGTGGCAGGGTCATTACCGCCCTGCTGCTGGGGCTTTGTAGCAGGGATTGAGAATCTGCTGGTGTGCACACCACACTGGCTCAGTGGGGAGAATGTGTGTGTGGGGTGGAGCTGTATGGACAGAGGTAAAAGGAAAAAACGGGTGTCGGAGTAAGGAGGACTCCTGAGGGATTTGATCAAATCCCATGTGATGAGGGAGAGGATGACTGTAGCCATCAGTTGTAGTAAGGTTTTAACCAAGTTAACTTTCCAGGGCTGACCTTTACAGGCACAACACTAGTTTGAGTTTTTTTTTCTTTTCTTTTCTTTAGTAACAGAGGATGGTGGTGTAGCAACAGAAAAAAATCAAATATGGAAAAGAAAAACAACCTGATATTCATTTTATTATATTTATATTATAAAAGGGCTGCTACTGACTGTTGCATTTATTTTATTCTACAATTGTACATAGATAATTCAAGCATTCACTAACAAAGACAATTCATGCCTTCATGCATTTTTTTTGCACATGCTTAGGCCATGTGCTTCTTTTATTTTATTTTATTCAAGGTCCAGTGTGTAAGATTTATGTGTTTTTATTGGCAGAAAATGACAGAAATTGAATGTAATATTCATAAGTATGTTTTAATTAGTGTATAATTACTAGAAAATAAGAAATGTTGTGTTTTATTTTCCTTAGAATGAGCCCTTTATATCAACAGAGAGCGTGAGTCCTCTTCAACAGTCCACCATGTTGCTTCACTATGTTTCTACAATAGCTCAAAACAAACAAACCAGACAACAGACCATAGATCAGGCCTTTCACGTTTTACACAAGAATGGAATAAATCACGACACTAAATCCAACATTCTGGTTCTTTAAAGAAGGAACACAGGAGCACTTAAAATTAAAAGGAAAAACTAATTTTATACAAACAAAACATGCTGTACACTGAATTTATTATTAATAAAAACATCTTTTCAAGTTGTCATTTTTCCTTGTCTTTTTTTTTGCAATACATGTCATAAAACGGACTTTGTAGCGTAGAACTTGATTTATTTCCAGAGGTGTTTTTTGTGGAACAATAACACTTCTCCCTGCCCCCTTCAGCCTTATTCACCACAAGCACTTTGGCTAAGCATGTTCATTAGCTGCCTCGGCATCATTAACACAGCTGCATGCTGGGAAAGAAAGTCCCAACGACCCTGCTCAGAGGGGTGGACTACAGCCACCGATTCCTCCTTTAGGATGTACATACATCTTCATTAGGCCTCACTGTCTACAGAAGCACGATTGCCATTAACTTTTAAAACCATAAAACGTATTAATTTACTGGGACACTCAACACCATAAAAGGGATATACTGTATATTCATGTTTACAACATAACTGTGACCTGTAAATATACAGTATGTATTGACCACACTCGCGCAAAATCATCAGTAGTGGTTTAATACTTACAAAAACTGACAAAGTTTTTGTTTAGTGTATATATACAGTATATCCAGGGATTTCAGTTGTTGTGGAGTAACCTCACTTCTTTTGCTGTGTTGTTTCTGCTGAGAAGAGCAGACATCACCATTACAAAGTGGCATATGCCCTTTGTCCGTCAGCAATTGGTGTGTGCAATGGAGGAAACATTTTAGAAGAAAGGGGGTGTGAAGTTTGCCAACATCAATCTTGTTTCAAATTGAACTGCAAAGTTCCAGCTGAATGAATTGCCTTTCAAATGCAGCAGGCCATGGCTACACACATTCAATCCCGAAGTGAATCTGATTTGATCCCAAAGAGCCGTACAAAGGCACAACCCACTGATTGATAAAGCGAACTGAGGGGAGATGAGGGTAAAAGAACAAAAAAAGAGAGGCAAGTCAATGGAGAGGAGGCTAAAGAAAGAGGGAAAAGCCGATACAGCCAAGCGGAGGCAGAAAAAGGGGGGAAAGGACAAGAGAAAGAAAGCAAAAGGGGAAAACTGTTTTAATGGGAAATAAAATAACTCTGTGACATGGGTTGTTCTACAGGGCCTATTTAATGTCTCGTACAAAAGTTGAAAAGATTTGAAAAACCGGGGTGGTTAGTGAGAGCAAATAGAGATGTGTGCGGCTGATAAAAGATTGCTCTGCTCTGTGCGTGGGTGGTAACAATTTTTCACAAAGCACTCGATGGTGCCAAAGGTGAAATACCTGCCTTGACATCAGTGACTGAGGTGTAGCTTTACGTGTAACACATTTTCATCTCACAGAAGAAGGTGCTACATTTTCTCACAAGAGAGCAGGATGCAGCATATAATATAAAAAATACTGAAAGTGTAAAGTGGATTAATGCTGACTGAATAGAAGTTATACAACCATGCTAGCAAGTTCAGAATCAAGGTTTATCACTAAGTTGCTCTTTACATCAACCTACAGTCTACGTATTTTTGTTAAACTGGAAGGATGCCTTTGTTTATATATCAGCAAAACACTCTTAATGGGAAAATTGTTTACTCTGAATCAAAAATCTCATTACCAGTTTATAATGGTCATATGTTACCAAAAACAGCAGAATTTTCTGACAAAAAAGCAAAACTGTGCTTCAGATTTTGAGCAAAATACCAAACGTCATACAATTTGTGTATATTTGCTAATATAATTTAATTTGACAGACAGTTTGAAATTCTTTATTTATTCTTTATTATAAAACAACATATAATAAACCTATAATACATTTATATTTTTTACTTTGTATTTTACTCAAGATCTTCATTCCTGAGTTATGTGGTTACAAAGATGTCAAGTAAGAGCACTTGATTCAAAATACATGTTTACTATTTTTTACATAAGGTACCAGTAAAAAGTTTGGACACATATTCTCATCATCTCAATGTTTTTTCTTAATTTTAATTATTTTTCAAAATTGTAGATTAATAATGGAGAAATCAAAGCTATGGAATATGAAATCAGGTAGAATTATGTAGTAAGCAAGGCGAAATGTTTCTGCTTTTTAAGAATCTAAAGTATGTGCGCTTCTGTAGCTCAGCTGGTTGAGTATATGCACCATGTACTGAGGTTATCAGTCTTCCATAGTGACCATATGTCTGAATCCTGCCTCTGGCCCTTTGCACGTCATCCCCTCTCTTTCTACCTCATTTCCTGTCTTCACTTCAACTGTCTCTACCAAAATAAAGGCATGAAAAGCCCAAAAATATATTTTAAAAATAAAAAAAAACCTCTCACACACTGTCTTCTGCACTTGCAATCAAAGATTTGACAACACCGTTTTTAAATCTTTGATTTCAAGCAGAGACGATAGTGTATGAGAGTCTATTTGCTTTTTAATATCGACCGATGTTGTTCTCATACACACCTGGCGACCTACAAGTTTGCAAAAGTTTTTTGCTCTTTGATATTTTAGATTCTTCAAAGTAGCAACCTTCTGCTTTGATGGCGGCTTTGCACACTGTTGGTATTATCTGAATGATTTTTAATAAAGAAAAAAAGAATGAGAAGTGTGTCCAAACTTTTGACTGGTAACGTACATGAAAACAAGTAGGAGATAATGTACATGTGAGCAGGTCATAATTGCGAAATACACCCCCAACTGGGTGGTGCAGGTCTTGAGTCACGCTCAAGTGTGTATCCTACTTATTACTAGGCTACTTACTCTAAAAAGTCAATACTTGGACATAAAATATTAATTCAAAAACAATTTACTGCCTTAAAAAACTATTTTATTGCTCCTCCAGAGTCTAAGATCAGAGCTGCATCGATAGAAATGGTCTATTATTCATTGCAACAGTCTGCTATTCAGAAATAAGAGACCTTAGAATGACATAATTGACCAATCAGAAACTCAGTATACTCAGTATTTAACAAAACTGTGTAACAAAGGTAAAATAATGACCTTGGACCTTGAATCACGATGGTATTTTGCAGAGCCATTTGATCTTTGTTCAGTGCAATGAACACTGTTGGATTCATACAGTGGTTACAATGGACCTTTTCCTGTGTCTTTGATTCGTAATTTAAATAGAATGATGGTTAAATTGTTACATTAACAGTTATTACATGCGGTTGCCTGTGCCACCCTGAAGTAAGATAGTATGACTTAATCAGTGTCATGTCTTTGGCCTTTTGAGTACCTAATAACTGACATATGTGTTGAATTTTCAATCAGGCCAAAGAACCATCTTATAATAAATGACAGAAGAAAAAAAAAACTAAAAAGCCACTTTTAGAAGATTGAAGCCGAGCTTGAAATCCCTCTTGATTATCATTTCCTTTTCTTGGAGAAACTCATTAAACAGTGAGACTCATAAAAGCAGCGGGGGAGATGACAGTCCTGCATTCTCAGTTGTTTTAGAGGCCTCTGAGCGCAATAAGCATCTGAAAATTGGGGGCTGTTAAAGTGATTCTTTTTTTTTTTCTTTTACTGCCTAAGTGTTGTTCTTCAACAATGCAAGTAACAAGCAAGAATCCCAAGGAACGTGGAGTTAACAGAAGCCTTTTTGCACCATTTTCTGAGGGCAGCTCTGCAGGGAAGGCATTTACACCTGCTTGCCTCATCTTTCACGATACACTAGTCCCCCGAAGTGTGCTCTACTTATAAATATCCACGTCTAAGATGTGGCAAAGATGGAGGTGCCACAAAGAAGCAAAGCAAAAACCAACAAGTGTGTATGTGTGTGTGCGCTCCAAAAAAAAAAAAAACGGTGGCAATATCCCAGACAAATGAAGTCAGTTTTCACCAGTGACTTGTTTGTCAAATCAGCAGAAAGGATTTATGGTCGGTGGTTACACTGAGAGGTTACAATGAGAGCACAAGACCTCAGGAATTAATCTTGCAAAGCCACTGTGTGTCCACCTGAACCTCCAACACCGCTTTAAACTGCACCAACACCATTTAACCAACTTGATTTGAGACACACAACTGAAATAGGTCAGATTCAAAGCAGAAATAAGGTGGGGATCTTTTTGACAAAACGTTTAATGTTCAAGCACACTTATTGTTACACATATCCTCAGATGGCATGTGTTTGAAAGACGATACTGCATGAATCATGAAACAGAGGAAAAGAGAAAAACAAATGAACAACTATCTCATTTTAGTAAGATCCCATCTAGCACCTTTTTTTTTTTTTGCAATACCATCTACATCAAAGCTCTTCTCATTGACTTTCAACTTCAGTGACGGGGGGGCGGGTAGATATCAAACATTAAACAGCATTTTTCATTCATGAGCAAATCATGTTCTGTTTCAACAATAGAGGGGAAAAGAGCTGATTCAGTGAAGTCGCTGCAGGGGTAATTGATAGGGATCCAGCAAAGGTAACTCCCAGGGGAAATGCTGGATCATGAATTCCTACCCTGCCAGCGGGAACGTGGACTATCTATAGAGCTTTTTTTTTAAAACCCCAGTGGGTGAGAAAGTGAATTTAATAAAGAATTTAAAAGGACATTTAAAGCTGAATTAAAACCATGTGTCTGTGGAACACCATATTTCACTAGCTGAAAAAAACATTTTATAGTAGCAGCGCTCAGCAAACATATACTGCTGATTTACTAACACTAAATTTTTAAAGGAGAAATCTGTAATATATTTACTGCAATAAATTATAAGAGCATGATTATATGAGCATGATATGCCATCAGAGATCAAGTTGAAATACTCCCATTGCTGACATCAATGCTGCAGCAGTGGTGTCCTCTTTTGAAATTTCTATTCTGAGTCGGAATAACAGTTATTGTTTGCTCATTTCACATTATTTGGAGTTCAAATTAATGCTGAATGTTCACCGAATGACTGTCTGTTGATGAGTTGTAAGAAGTTATTACTAATCTTATAGAAGGAGTAGATGTTTACAACGGTTAAACTGAGCAATATGATGATGGGGTGAGACAGGCAGCCACCAAACTCAAAGTCCAGAGTGTGTATTGTCCGAGCTGTAACTTTTTTGTTTTCAGGATAACAGGCTGACAGTTACAACAGCTGACGTCTTGTGCTCCTGCAACCTGCCTAAGCTTCCTCATGTCTGTGAGGGAGGGGGCGGAGGAAACAATTAAATAGGATTTCAGCCTATTTATTATACAATCTAAGGCTCCAACTTGGCATTTGGATTGTAATATTTTTGCATGCACAGTTGCTGAATATCGCTCCTTTAAATGTATCTCCCACAATAACAATTTATGACTAAATTAAAATAAAAGAACACAATCAATAACAATTCAAGAATAAAATAAAAGAACACAATGAAAATTAAATTAATTAAAGAGTTGTTGCAAGGTGTCAAAAAGGTCTGACTGTCAATTACTTCAGAAATGTCACAAAGCACGTGTCATAAATATAGTGCCTGGCAGATATCCTCTGGTGAAAGACAAAAGGCCTATCACTGCCACTTCATTAATCCTTGCAACAACGGCTCTTTCCTGCCTGCATTTGCCCTCCATCTGTATTATGCCGGCAAATCACCTTGCGGCAGCTCAGGCAAAATTGCTATTTATTTCACAGAACAAAAAAGAGATGAGTCTAGTTTGTTGACCCGGAGGCTGTGAGAAAGATGTAGCAAGAAAAGCTGCTGGCGGGCTAACTGATGTCCAAACAGACGGTGGGTGTACAGTAAAAGTTGGGAGGACTCTGTATAGTTATGTCCACACACCCTGACAGAGCTCAGATTTGACTGTTCTGCACTTGACAGGCCTCTGACTTCTCCCCTCCCACTGCTGCTGGAATAAGAGGGATGTACACACATACACACACTGTCAAAGAACTGGAAAAACACTCAAATTGTCATGGGAGGAATACATCAAGTGCCTTCACACTCCCTTTTCTATAAAAAAAAAAAAAAAAAGCAAACTTGCACTGCACTGCTTGTGTTATTCATCAGCAAGTTAGGTAGCCTGGTTGTGTATCTGAGAAACAAACTGGCCAGGACAAGAAAACTCCCAGAGCTTCCTTCACAAAAGCCTCCAGTCTGCCCTGATGGAGGATTGGCCTACTGGACTGGAAAAGGCAAGAAGCAAACCAAGCATAACTGCTCTCGCTTCACACACATATGTACGAGTTCAAGTTTGTGCGCACAGAAAAACACTCATCTGAAACTACTCAATGCGTACAAACAACAAATACAATGAGCAGCCACAAAGACACCAACACAAACACTGCAGCAAGGCTTGGTATCCCTAATTGGCACAGAGATTTGACTAGAGAGCATACATAGATGGTGTTCAAATGCAGTGGGAAAAAGCGCTTGGATTTAAGATAATTAACATTTCAGTGAGAAAAAATGGTTTCTTTAAGTGTCACAAGATGAAAGTGGCTTGGCATCTTATTGCCGGAGAGGCTAAATGAAGCGTGTGTGTAGATTAATTAAAGAGGGGGTGAAGAGAGATGACGCCTCCTTACCTTTGCTCTGCGACGAGAAGCAGAGGGAGAGCTGAGCAAATAGGTCAGGATTCTCAAACTTCTCTTCTTTGACTTTGATCCAGAAGCAATTCTCTGCCATTTCCTGAGGCACTATCTGCAATGACACAAGGATTCCATTATCACCACAATCAGAGACCGCCATTCCAGCAACCTGCCACTCAAAAAGTTCTTCTCACTGGAGATGGGGGGGGTTTGTGTGTGTGTGTGTGAGTGTTGTGTTCTGTGCATGGACACACACGTGCCCTTGTGTGTGCGTCCTTATCATTCAAGCAGCAAACAAAAAATACACGGGATGACAAATCACATAAACATGAGTGTGATGATGTGTGGACAGACTCTGACTAAAGCAGACACACCAAACCTCTTGTTGACCTCTCCAGAGATGAATGAAATATGTGAATTCAGTTCACTCAGCAACCGTGTTTATACACCCTTCCTACCTAGACTCGCCTGAAACCGCTAAGCCTCTAAGAAGCAACCGAGCACCTACACACACCGAGGTGATAGCAGGCCACGGGGACGCTTTCTCACCCCTCCTCTTTCATTCACTCCACAGCGCTCGGTAGACAAGAGAGGGAGTAGGAGTGTACAGAGAGATTCAGGCATAAACAAACCTAAGTGCTATGGTGAGAGCTCTTGGTGTGACACCGTTGTGGCTTTTTATCGAGGGCCTGGACTAGCAGTTGGCCTATTGCACTGCTGCCGTTAACCTCCTCAAAACCACAGTAATTACATACAGAAAGAGGTTTAAGTGCAACACTTATGCAATACAGACAGAGAGTTCCAGCTGATGCTGGGCAATCACTCCCAAGGCCATATAGAAACAGTGATAACAGTGTTGCAGAGTCCTATAATAGCAACAATAGGTGCTTTAATGGGAGGCTTATGAAACTTTCAACATGAGCTGGTGTTGGTGTTGAGTGTTGATAACAAAGTGCTGCTGTACTCTTTATTTGCTCTCATACGATCCACTCAAAGTCCTAGAAAGCAGTCGATGTCATGACTGTAATAGCCTAATTCACAGAAAGTGGTGAAACAGCAAATTGTGGACAAAACATCAATGATGCAATGATTCATGTCTTGCTATCCAAAGTACTACTAGATCTACAACAAAAACAACAACAACAACAACACTACAACAACTATAACTACTACCACCACTACTACTAGTCACGGGTCACTGTAACCTCACAAATTAATATGATAATTCTGAAAAATTCCACACAAATGTCTCATTGGATACTAGCAGTGCTAGAGAAGAAGGAGTACTTACTACATACAAATATTCTTTTCTGGTTGCCTGGCGGAGATTTGCTCTCTACTCAGCGCGCTCTTCTAATTCTCTTTTATTTTCAGAAAAAATTACATTTCTCTTGTGGTCTACAGGCTGTATAAGGCCCAGAGCTACAATGCATCTCTAACATTCTCATATACAATGAGCCCATCATACTTAAACTGGCTATACTGCAGCTAAAGATTACTTTCATTATCCATTAATCTTCTGATTATTTTCACGATTAACTGATTACTTGTGTAGGCTATAGAATGTCAAAACTGTGAAAAATGCTCATCACAATTTCCCAGAGCCAAAAGTGACATCTTAAAATTGCCTCTTTTGTCCAACCAACAGTCAAAAACTTTTTTGCTTACAAAATAACTGAACATATCAGCTGATCATCAAAATAGCTGGCAACTCATTTTGTTATGAACTGATCATTGCAGTTATAGTTTTTATTTATATAATCTTACCTTCTTCCATGTATGAACTACCCCACATATAAAATGTGTAAAGAAAAAAACAATGTATAGAGGTAATCTCCACATCTAACATATGTACTAAACATTGTAAATTGAAAAACGAGCTGAGGGCAAGTCAGGGAAACATGTTAGTTGCAGCTTGTTCCACACATACATCTGCCCATCTGTGCAACAGCTCTACCACAGCTGCATCCATACATTTATTCATTCAGATATGAATCCATTACCTGTAGCTATACCAGTCATTATCCCCCATTTTTTTATCACAATAAACCAATCTACATAATATAATTTCAATTAAACCTATTACTTTTCCTACACATTCTACTTTTGTTTCACAGGCCTTGAAAATGTCTCTTCACAACATACATGCTCTCTGAGTAATAAGACATTTATGGCCAGTAAATTCGTAGATGATCATACACTGAAGGTCGTTTTCATCGCTGAGGCATGGTTGGATGCAACTGGTTCATTTAGCCTTGTGCTTCACCACCTAATTATTTTTCTTTCACACCATATTGCAGCTATGTTTTCAAATCTGCTTAATTGTTATCAAGTTCCTTTTAATGATGCACAAGGCTTTGAATACCCTGCGTTAAGAAATGAGTGTGATCTTCCTGTTATATTTCTGAGAGTGTTCTGACCCCCTGGGCATAACAGTGAATTTGTGAATGAGTTTACAAACATTCTGTCTAAGATCAGCTCTAATTACAATCAGGTAAGTGGTGACCCCAATATCCAAACTGACAGTTCTGCTTCCCTGCATACAGTCAATTTCAACAACCTATTTTACTCTTTTGACCCGATTCAACATGTTACTCAGCTCGCACACCATGTCTCCTTGAACTTGTAATCTCCTTGGATACTGATGTCAGAGTAGTTTCTATTCAAGATGATTGCTGTGTTTACTGTGAGGAAACATTAGCCACAAAATGCAGTGATTCAAGCAAAACTGTTTGAATGGCAATGACAATGACTAAAACATTCATCAACCATTTTTGTGGTATGCCACCAACTTAATCATCATACTCTGATGCTAACTGTGATGATGTTGTTGCTACTTTTAACTACACGATGCTGGAAAGTGTAGACATTGCTGCACCACCGAGAATTAAAACAATTACTGGCCAAATTTAAGTGCCATGGAGAAATGATGGCAAACAAAACTGAATGGCTGTAAAGCTGAGAGGAGAAGAGGAACTATACTCCAATTTGACAGCTATACTACAGTGAAACTATCCACAAAATCCTACCGCTCATATCTTATTAATAGCAAAAACAGTGATGCAAAATTATTTGTTTTAATCATGAACAAACTGATGAATCCTCCTCCAGCTACTTACATAAGTTCCTTTCCAGAAGATCTAATGATTTTCCAAATTCTGCTGTGATACAATTTCAGGTATAAAAGAAACTTAAAAACAGTCCAATATGCTGTCTGACTTTGATGCTAGTCCACCTCTGCATGCAGTCACATTTAAACATTTCTCCACAGTGAGCTTCAGTGAGCTCGCTGATGTTATGAGCCAAATTAGATCCTCCACATCTCCCCTTGATCTACTCCCTGCAACCTTTTTTAAATTTGTTTTCAGTCATTTAGCAGATGTTTACTCACCACAGTAAACAGCTCTCTCCAGACTGGCATTTTCCCCCATTCATTAAAGGCAGCTGCTATTAGGTCCCTTTTAAAAAAGAACAATATTGACCCCACAGAACTAAGCAGATACCTTAAACCTTATCATTGTCAGCAGAAATCATTAAGAACATTGTTTATCATCAGTTGCATAGCTATCTTGTAACTACTAACATATAAACAAATACCAGCCCAGTTTCAGTCTCACCTTAGCAACATATCCCCTCATCTTTACATGCTTCTACCAGGTGCAGTCACATGATCAGCTGTGACAGCTACGCAGATGACACAGAACTCTACTTTTCACTATTTCATGATAACATCAGCACTTTAGATTCACTCCTCAGCTGCCTGGAGGATATCAATGTCTCGATGTCACAAAATAACTTGCAGGTAAACAAAGAAAAGACTCTGATTCTAGTGCTGGCTGCGGAGGCTCAAAGGCAGCAGGTAACGTTCATATTTGGAGTGTCGATCTGTTACCACGTCAAGACCTTTGGAGTTATTTCTGATAAAACACATCAGCAACATCACCAAAACCCGGTGGCTGAGCTTTCGGTGTTTATGAACCTAAAGCATGAAAAGTCTTACTTGCTGGATTGAGGATTGCAACAGCATTGTCATGTTTTACAAATAATACAAATTTTATCTAATTTAGCTTTCACTGTGTTTTGTATGGGTAAATTATTATTTATTGTTCCATCACACTGTAAAGCACCTGAATTTAGTTTTGTATGTCATTGTACTATATAAGTAAACTTTGAAAATAAAAGTTGAACTTGAAATCAACTTGAACTTGAAGTGATTTTCCAAATATAAACAAGAATGTCTGCCTTCTGTCTGTTGTCAAATGTGTCAAAAGTACAAGCTGATAATTGTGTCTTTTTTTATGCACAGTCAAAACACGAGTCTCACATAAAATCGTTAGACATCCTCAGCACCTTAAGAACCCCTGGCATAACAGTGAATTTAATTAAGAATAGTTAAAAGTAAGACAAAACAAAACAGATGCTTCACAACTTAAAACTTAGGGTAAGTGCACAGTTATACAACAAAACAACCCTCGTGAAGGACGTTTTTTTAGAAACTGCAACTTTTTTCGACTCCAACTTAATTTGAACAATATAATGTCAAGAATTCAGTTAAAAAAATAATGACACAAAACAATCTAACCTGCCTGACAGTCACAGCGCATCTTTCTCTTAAAAGGTAAATTCACCATTTTTCTTGTGGATGTCCAGTCAGTGTTGATAGTAAATTTAGTCAATTGAATGCAGAAATTCCTCAGTCCGTGCTGTTCTCATCATAAAAAGGCCCGTTCTCCTGCTCACAGAGCTGTACCAGGATGCAATGCACATGAGCTGCTGATGCTTACACCCATGTTACCTTGTATCACCACTCTAACATATAGCTGTTACTTTGCTGGCGAAAACATAGCTATAGGTGACAAAAATACTCATCTAGCACGGCCCCTTGTTACCCAGAGGTGGAAACTTGAAATCCAAGCTGAAATAGCCTGTAGCTCTTCCCTGACACCACTAACATCACTGTAACATCCCAGCATGCAGGAAGAACAACAGATTTCACAGCAGAAAAATTCAGCTTTCTGGGTCAATATTGCACATACTGAGAATATAATAAAACTATAAAAGAAGAATATAATGTGAAAAGAAGGTGGCTGGGACAACTGCCCTGAGTCACATCATAAGATATGCAAGTTATACAAGATCATTTTCCACAGAAATTATGATGCTCTAACAGCACAGCTGATGGAAATTTCTTGGTGATTTTCTGGAGTAAAATTCTAATTTCCTTTTGTGAGTTAAGATTCAGTCTGGTGTATGACTTGTGGGGTTTCTTTCTGGGTCTGACCAGAATAAAGACGTTATTTTTGTGTTTGAGTACAGACATTTGTTCCAACTGGAGCTCATGTTGAGGTTAAACATGAGCTTGTCTCACAGTGCACTGTACGACAGAGGCTCTTTCCTTCATCCCATTGCATCCATGCTGCCTTTTGTTCTGCCATTCCCATATGTTTACAGATACCCTTAATTAGCACGGTAAGATTACATAAATTAAGATTTTTTTTCATTCAAAAAGAGTAAGAGTGTGTGTGTGTGTGTGCGCGTGTGCGTGCGTGTGTGTGTGTGTGTTGTTTATTTTACTCTTTTGACAGTCCCATTACTTCATCTTCACTAATAATTTTCTGTGGGAATAAGTGACACACAACTATGGAAAAACACGCAGTGAAAAAATAACTCAGCCTGATTTAAAATGCATTTAGCACTTAAACAAAGCTGACATTTCCCAGTGTGTGCCTGAGCTGATCTACTCCCATATGAGTGCCTTGTACTACTGCCTCTGAGAAAACACTGCCACCAGATCCCTTGCATGACTGAAGGACTTGTAGTGTAATTGAAAATATGAAAAACGTCTATCTTCTCTTATGTCATTTAGGTGCAGTATGCAAAAGGGATGTGAATGATTAATTCAAAAAACAACTCAAAACACATATTTTTACACTGGCCTTCTCTTCTCTTAGAGTCTTTTGGCCCGACTGTTTCACCCAGCTTATTTATTCCTTCTGTTCTTTTTGATTCTAACCTGACTTTGTTTCATTGGTTGTATTGCTTTATTGTTGTATTTATTATTGTATAGCGCTCTGTCTTTTAATGCTAATATTTTAAATCTTTTATCTTAAATTTTACTACTATGATAACTTAGCCTATTTTAGTGCCTTGTGTACCCCTTGTGTAGATCTCATGTATCTTATCTGTTTTTCTGTTTTTAATTTTCTTTTTTTAAGCACTTTTTGTACGAAAGGGGCTATAAAAATAAAACTGATAATTATAGTTGTTTATTATTATTAAGATTATTGTTAGTAGTAGTAATAGCAGTAATAGTAATAGTAGTATCCGTAGTAGTAGCAGTATTGTTATTGTTACTAATCAATTTATTAATCATCATTAAGAATATAACCGATTAAAAATGTATTAATAATTAATCGATAGTCTACAAATGGCAGTAACTCTGCCTTATTTGACATAGTTTTGTCTTGAAAATGAAAATTTAAAAACAAAGAGAACAAAACATGTGCATTTGGTAGCTTTTAAATTATTAATGATTAATCAATAATCTATTCTGAGCCTTTAATTAGCAACCTTAGCATGTACAGTATACACTATGTTAGACATTTAACTGTATACAGATGATGTAACAAGTCAGGAACTTTAAGTTGCCCTTCATATGAAACTCTGCTGTCTAGTAATAATAATAATCACTTTTTTCTCTTTTTTTTCTCTTATCAGATCTGTGTGATTCATAGTCATGTCAGACATGTGTGGGGCAGTGGATGGAGGGGATGTAAGTATGAAAAATAACAAGTGTCTTTTCTTAACCTTCCTTCTTTATGCAACCAAATCATAGCTGCTCCTGGTAGACTCATACTTTCATCTGCTGCACACAGAAAAGACATTTACTCATGACTGCATGCACATAGATAATATACGCTAAACCACATAGACACTGCACAAGAAAATTACTGATAATTTTTAAAATATCAAGGCATAAACAAAAAAAAAGACAAATTGTTGTTTTTCTTGCTGTTTGCACACAGATTGGATATTTCTGCTGTATGACACTATTAATAATGTCCTTACTGCTCAGGAAACTCCCACACAGAGTGAAGCATTTGCATACATGGCATTTTAAAGAGTCTTTGAGGTGACAGAAATTCAACCTGTAACTTGCTGTTTTCAATGCAATAGCCAACGCTGACCTGCATTTTCACACTTCTTTCTCTCAGTTATGACTGTCCATGTGGTGGCCTCTTGCTGAATAAATAATAAATAATCTATTGTGAAAACCAAATTATTCCCCATTTGTTTAAAACACAAAAAAGACGAAAATGTGAATAGATTACAATGGGTCTCAACATATTAAAAATCCCATTCAAAATTCCTTTTTTCAGTACATGTCTTGATTTCACTAGAACCATAAAATATAATGCGCAACACGAACACGATGTCAAAAGAAGTCGTCTGATGTTTTGGTTGCTGTCAGTAATTGAAGACTAAAACGCAAGGTCATACAAGCATCAGCAAAGAACCATTAAATTAATGCTAAGAACTCCTGAGGCGATGTATAAATTAGCTATGGTAAAATAGAGCCCACACGCAAGAAAATGTCCTATTGAAACTGTATTCAAATGTGACGGAGTATTACACAACCGGGTCTTCATTCAATTATGCTAAGAACGTGCAAATCCAAGGACATTCGAGCAATGAAAATTGTTTACTGTTGTATCCTTTGAAATGGGTGCTGAGTGTGGAATAGTGCAGCCTGTAGCTGCACGGTTGTTTGACTAGATTAAGAGTGCGTTTGAATAGAGCTCCTTTTGATTTGGATCTTCAACTTTGCGTCCTCTTTTTGTGTGGGGTTACTTCCAAAATCATCCAAAGCCAGAACTAAATGTTTACATGATTGTAAAGAAAGTGCATAATATTTCATGTAAACAGCACACTAATGGTGCCCTTTCAGTCTAAGATCACCAATATTATCAGTGAAGATGGGAATATACATTACAGTGAGTTAAAGCTCAGGAAGAGATGGGTAATATTTCAATTAACTGACTTTAAAATAAGTATTTAATAACTTTTTTGTAATTTGTGCTTTGCTGGGCTGTGCTTGAAATACAATTTTTGAGGGTTTCTAAACTTGTTTATCTAAAGAAAAAAAAGTAAATTATCTCAACAAATAATTGTGGGTCTGCAAGTTTCTTTTTAGTTTATTCCCAAACTTAAGTGTTTGAGTTTAATTAAAAACTCAAAAATCTAGTGAAGGCAGCCGCCGTGTAATCATGAGTTTTCTCAATGGTTTATTTACAGTTTAATAAATGCCAAAAATATAATATTAGTTTGTTTAGAATATATTGTTGTATTTTCAAATGACAACTTGTATTTCAATTAAATATGTTTTTTATATTGCGTATTATGTATTTTATTTTGATAGACTTGGTGACCATGTATTTGTAACTTTCTGGTGTGTTTGTGTTCGTGTCCGAGCTCGGGCTAACGTACCTTGGTCCAGTTGACCCTCTTCATCACAGTTTCTGGCTTGTAGATCTTCTTGGGCTCCAGTCCATAAGGCAGCTTGACGACAGGCAACGCAGGAGGTGGCGGAGGCCCACCCGGGCCCCCAAAGAAAGGCGGAGGTGGTGGGGGTCCACAACCAGGGGGTGGCGGGGGAGGTGGAGGTCCTCCACCTGGGGGCGGAGGTGGTGGAGGCGGTGGCGGAATGCCAGCATGGCCAGGGGGAGGGGGAGGAGGAGGAGGAGGGGGAGGACAGCCACCAGGCGGGGGTGGCGGGGGAGGTGGCGGAGGCGGCGGCGGGGCTGCTGCACCCCCTGGTAGGGGTGGTGGAGGTGGTGCTCCGGGCGCAGCTGGACCCGCTGCAATCTGCAAATACAGGGTAGAAATGTTAATGATGGCCTAAACCAAGCCTCGATCTGATGTCAGGAGAAGCAAAAGCCATGAGATGGATTTTTGTTTTGTGCCAGTGAGTAGGCATTTTCGCGCTGTGGAAAACAATGTTTTACTGCCTGCATGACTGCAGTATCCTAGTGACTCGCCATGAGCTTTGACTGTAGGCAGAGAGCAGGGTGTGTGTGTGTGTGTGTGTCAATAACAGTCAACCAGCTCACTGCATTGTTTTATGTCAAGGATTACCAGGTTCTGTGTGAGTGATGCTTCTACAAGTTCAGACTGCATGAGGAGGTCATGTCCTCTGCCGTTTTCATGACTTTATGATCCAAAAAGATCAGAAGTTTGCCAACATTTTTCTTTATGAGTTCTTTAAGGCAAAAAAAAGTTAATTTTCATTTTTTTCCCCTTCTAACTATACACAGATCAGTAGAACAACTTTTGGCAGCAGAATCTTTGAGGCTTGGTCTTTTTTCTTTTCTCATTTAAAGGTGCAGTAAGCGATCCTGAAGAAAGAAAGCTGATTGTTGAGTCTAATTCCCAAGTTGTTAAATAAAATAAACAGCTGGCACAGAGCTCTTATTTATTTAGGGGATAGCCAATAGAGTCACTGAATGAGACGTCATTATTTGTACCTGTATTTGCATTTGTTCAACCAACAAAATTATCGGTATCAGGATAGAAATCCTGAAATACTCATGATTTATACCAGAAGTCACATTAAATTAGGCAAATGTATTTCTAACCTAATATTCATTGGTTATGCAATCGTTGTGCCTTCAAAGCATCAAGTTGATTTAATATTGGCAATTAATTAATTCAAGACTATATTTCCACAGCCTTTTACTGTACTTTTCATCTCTCTCACTCTCTCTCTGTTTCCCTTTAACTGGGGGACATTAAGCAATCAGAAACTGAAAAGAAAAAAATATTTTACTTTATAAATACAAACTCTCAACAGTAAGGACATATAAGAAAATATCCTTAATTTGAAGGGAATAATCTTAAATAGCAAGGACGCTGCGTTCATGTTTATGAATTCTTGTGAGTTCTTCTGGAAATACGTATGTGGATAAAAGTAAAAAGTAGCACGCTTAATGTTACTGTGTTACATTTTCCATTTTTTTGCCCGAAATAATAACATGCATATACGGATAGAAGAAATATCTGTTTCCATTTAATTATTTGTTTCTTTCCCAAATAAAAAATATTTGTATTCAGGTATATCTCTAGATGGATTAAGATGTGTGTATGGTGAAAAAAAGCGCTTCATTCCTTGCATAATACCTGGGCCAGCCTCTCCCTGAAGCACTTCATGCTACAGGGAGAACGGCTGGTCTGTTGTGCTGGCTCTCTGTACACACACTCATCTTGCACATGGATTAACCAAAACGTGGAAATGAATATTATCTTGTACCCATGAATTAATCATAAAATGGGCCACTCTGGGGCTTTGTAGAAGCAGTATGTATTGGGAAAATATGTTGAACTTAAACTCAGTAACTACTACATTTTAATTATTTGACACAGATTCACGTTTTTTCTATATTTACTGGTATTTACAGTAATGTTTGACAGTAAAATACACGAGCAGTCAAAACTGTTCAATTCAAAGTGAGAATGTACTGTAAATTGCCTGCAAACCTGGGCTTTGTCTTTCTCAATATATACTGTACATATTTACAAGGGCTCTACTCTTCACTGGAGAGAGCGATGATTTGTATTTTAGACAAACTGAGGCAAAATCAGAATACTCTTGATTGTAAAAAAAAAATGCAGTGTGAGGATGTTTTCTGGTAATGGGACTTGACGTAATTGCTGTGTATATAATATACGAGGCCAGGATGTATCAGAACATTTTTAATTGAAACTTGAATTAATGTCTTTTTTTCATTTTAACTTTGCTATCTCATAGCTGGCGTCACAAAATGTGCAATTTAGTCAAACAGCTTGCAAAAACTGTCCTGAAATCATGAATTCATAACTATCAATCATATCACTTTCAAAAAGATTTGTAGCATTTTACATTTTCTCTCTGGGATTACAATTCATATTTAGACCACTGATGTTAAACAACCACTTAATCTGATTTTAGAAGGAGAAGCCAGTTAAAAAGAAGTAGGAAGAGATTTTTATTTTAAAAAAATGTATTTATTAACAATATATTTTGTGGTTATTAGGGTGGAAACACAACTGCTTTTGTCCACAGGGGCCTCCAGAATCGACAAAATATAAAAGTTTCTTGTCGTAGCTTTAACAAAAAGGCTGATTTGTAATAAAGAGGGGCCAAAAAGATTGGCCTATTGTGTTCAGGAATATTAACCCCTGTGGATATGTCTATAAATACTAATGCCAGAGAAAAACCTGTGATCGACTTCTGTTTTAAATTTAAGATAAGAATGTTGCTTTCCCATCAATTCTTCATCACAAGTCCTCACAATGGCAGGCTATTACACAGTAGACAGGGATGTAATTAGACCTGAGACTGATAAGACCAAGTCTTTTAGTCCTTTGACATGTGTGCACTATCACACATACCACATACACAGGTAGTTTGTGATAGTCAGTGATAATGTCAATAGAAAAGGAGAAAAAAGTTATGCAAATATAACAATTACAGACACCCGCGCTTCGACAGAGTTTGATCTTTGAAGCTGATTAGATGCCGCCTCTTACCAGAAAGCATTTCCACTCGCACTTCTCATTTCCAAAACCAATTCTCCACTATGTGCTTTTCCCCCAGTCACTTGATTGTGTGCGTAAATGTGATTGGCTTCATATTTAAAGACATTATGTTGTGTTTCATTACATAATGGCATTGGCGGATTGTTTATTAGGGCCAAAATTAAAAAGGTGTTCTGCAAGGAGCTTCTTACACAGATCGCCCAGAGCCCTTCAGTGAAAATCCACATCCAGTGATTACTTGTCTGTCAATCTCGAGCCCTCCGTGGCCCGTTTCCTCTTTTAAGATTAATATGAGAGAATGGAAGCAAATTAGCTGCTAAATTAGAGCGCAGTTGTTTCCATATTGAAGGTCCCTCCGAGTCTTTCTCACTCTCTCTCTCTCTACCTCTCTCTCTCTCTGATCTACCCAATAATAATACACCCAGTGTTTCGCTGCAGAACCCCTGGGAGCCAATTCCACTGCCACTGCCTTTGTCTTCCTCTGATACCAAAACAAAGATCTAAAAAAGAAGACATCCATAAGTTGTAGATTGTGTATTTTGATTTAAATGATTATTACTACTCTATCTGGCACTGAATTCATATGGGACAACATTAGATTTTATGTTTTGCGATATAATTAACTAGCTTATATATGTTTTTTGTAAGTGGTTGTGTATGCATATGTATATGAAAGTATGTGAGACAAAATGGACAAACATGTCTATCTATACAGATGTAGAGATACAACAATTTTCTTATTTTATTTTACAGCCTACAACTGAGTTTTAAGATCCCAGTTATTCTCTTATGTCATGTGTTGATTTCTTTTTTCTTTTTTTTTTTTAATCGAACCAGCGGCCGCTGCAGAGGACCAACAGCGTCCATAAATGGTCCGACACTCTACCAACTGAGCCAAACGTCCGCTCCGTTATGTGATGATTTCTAATATGTATATTATCCAGCAGGCCAGTGCTAGAAATCAAACATTAACCTCTTGCAACCAATCAGACTAACAAAATGCATGATGTAGCACTGAGTAACACATGCAAGCTGGGGCGATACTTGATCATTTTTGAGCCAAAAAGCCTGGTCATAAGCTTTGGGGGCGTTCCAGTATTTAGTATGCCAGAAAAAGATTTTGAGAGTCTCAGTGCATAGTAGGTCAAATGCAGTGTGCCAAAAACACCCGGATGTCCAACTACATCTGGCTGCATTTTGCAGTATGTAAGCTAGCGTACTTTTTGGGCTATTCTGACCTACAATTTTTGGCACAACAGAAGACAGGTCACGTTGACTGAGGCACCAAGAGCTGCATTCCACATAGCATACTTTTTCTTTTTACTTCAGATTTCATGCTACAGATTGAAGACAAAATGTTATGACAAAATTGTATGCATGCTGCATTCAACAGTGATATTTTGACATTTTGGAAAGTCATAATTTTGAAGCAGTTTTTAAATCATGCACTGTTGTGATTATATTTTAATATTATTATTTCTTTTATCTATAATTTTTTATTTTGTTTATTTCTGCCAGGGCTGAGGGTAATATATCGACTTTCTTTGTTAAAACGTCAATGTTTACATTTATTGTGTTAATTCAATTTAAAAAACAAGAAAGGTAACAGAAACCTTGGCATATATTTGATGAGCACTGCCTAGTTTGACAGTTTTATCATGAGCCTGAAGCATTGAGCTTGAAGCATGTGACATGTAACTTTTCAAATCTGAACCGGTGACGCTCCCTCGTCAGTCGTAGCATCAAACCCGCCTCATAATAAATAAGTGGTTTTGATTGGCCGGAAGGGATCCGGGACAGACAGAAATCTGTTTGAACAGGAGGGTGGCAACGCTAATCCAACACGTTTCAATATAGTGTTTCTCACCAACTTGTGAAGGTGTCTTTGATGCTTTTTGGCTGGTGTTAGTTTGGCAGAGCCCATCTGGAGCTCTGTCTAAAGTAAACGACAGGGCTAATATGAAACCTAACCCATCCAATTTGGATTCATAGTCTTCCGGACTCAATGGGGAGGTCAGCATGGCAGGTAATTAACTCTGAATGCTATGTGATTAAATCTATGCCCCAATCTCATCTCTGATAAAGGAATTCAATCACAAAGTGTTTACTTATGAAAATTACATTAAACAAGCAGTAAATGTGTGTTAAAAATCACTATAGAGTTTACCATAGCTTTCAACTGTTACATTATTTGGTTTAATGGTATCAAGGTCTTAAATATGTAGGATTTTTAAGGATTTCATCTGTTTTTGTTGATCAGTTATTCCAAGAGATGAAACATCAATCACGTATGGTGTTAAATCAGAGTAAAATTCAACAAAATACATACAGCATTTCAGTTTGAGATATTTTTCTTGCAAAGGAAGGTCATAGACATCACATGTCAGAGCTGCAACAATTAGTCGATTAGTTGTCAACTCTTCTGATAATCAATTGATCCTTTTCAAGCATTTTTAAGAGGAAAATATCCAAATTTCGTGAGTCCTCTATGACAGTAAACTGAATATATTTGAGTAGTGCACATTTGGACCAAACAACTAATCGATTAATTGAGAAAATGACTGACAAGTTTAGTTAGTTGTAACCCTAATGTCAGTTTAAATCACACAAAATCAAATGAATTTACAGGTAATTAAAAACATAGCTTTAAATTTGTATGCATATTAGGGCACACATGCAGACGGGATAACAGAGAGGCAAAAGATCACTTCCATAATCACTTTGAGAATTTTCCCCAACAAGAGATTTGAAGCACCACAATCCAGTTCATTTCATACATAACTCGGATTTGCAGTAATTAAATGTGAGATCATTTCAAGGGCCGCACATGCAATGAGGACACCCACCTTGGCTTCAGATTCCCTGATGAGTCTCTGAGCCTCTTTGAGCTTGTCTGTTTCAATAGTTAACTGTGCAGATACAACACACACGCACACGCACACACATACACCACAGACACACACCATGGGGATACACAACAGACACAGAGGGCAACAGAGGGGCACAAATGGGTGTGGGTTAGATAGACAGAGAAGAAGAACACTAGTACACAAGAACAGGTACAGTACTCACACCAAACACAAAAGAGCTGAAAAAAGATGCGAGCAGGGGGAAAGAGGATGTCCCTTACACAGTTAATGACAATGGAAGCACAACGTTATATTCCCATTTTGTCTGAATGAGCTATTTGATGTGCAAAAGGCAGAGTGTACTGTACTTTTACACCTAAAACAAGATGTAATCTATCTTCAAAAGAACATCAGTGTAGAGCACTGACTGCAGCATGAAAGGAACAAGGCACAGCATCACTGACAGTTGGTACACCTTCAAAACCCTTCTTCCATTTCCCCTTTTTTCTATTTTGGCATTGCAAAATACATTTCAACTTAACACTCTTAGATGTGTGATGGGCACTGATTTCACTGTGCAGTCTTTGTTTTAGAAATGTACCCATTTTGCTTTGATATTTCACTCTGTGCGACCTTGCCAAAAGAAAAAGGATGGGAGCGTATTCCACAGCAACGGAAATGTAATATTTTTATGGAGTCATTCCTACAGAACACATCTTACTATGGACTGTGGAGAGCTAAATATTTAATGTGTATAATGGAAAAGTAGATGGAAACTTTTAGCGGAGTGGCTTAAAAAGAACTTTCATTTTTGCAAGAATTTGAGGAAATGGTAGCAAAGTGCAATATTTAAAGTAAAGAGAGGTTTTATTTTATCTTTCATCCTTAGAGATTAAAAGTTTGAAGCTTTGAGATATCTTAGTTTGAAGAACAAGCTCGAGTGATTTTTAGCAGGTACTGTATGATATCCTTTGCTTTTTGAGAAGTCCAGCTCTTCTGACAACCATTTTCTGTTGAACTACAAAAGATAGCTTAGGTTATTTGAAGTGGACTTACTTATCAACAGTGCATCACCTGCAGTAATTGTCGGTTGACACCCCCCAGTTTGGAGAAACAGAGAAAAGTACCAGCACAGAAGCTACGTGTACTGCAGTGGACAGGGGTACCAGGAAAAAATATTCTAGCCACTGAAAAGAAAAGCTGAATATTTTGTCCATATTTGACATGAATGGAATTAAAACGTGAGTTTGTTTATAAAGTCATTCATAAGAATTACAGCTTCCCTAAAGTTTTATGGATATATTTTCAGTTAAATTCATATTATAACTCCTATAAAACCAGACAGCCTAGTCATCATCACATCCCCTGTGTTAAAACACGTCCCAGCCAATTTTCTACAAAATATATGGGACCCATATTGTGGAGTGATGTAAATCATCTCCCACATCATCACCAGACTCGTCTCTTTATCTCGCAGAACACGAGTTGGTCATCTACTGCTGCCTCAGTCTGTTAGTTTGTTTGTGTTGTTGTGTGACTTCAGTGAATCTGAACTAACCTTTTAAAGCACAAATCACGCAAACAAACGAAGTAATAAAGGCAGTTTTAGACAAGCAACTCCCATGTTCTGCAAGGTAAAATTACTGGTTTTGGCAGTGGAGTCTGGTTGCCTTGGAGACCGCAATACTCAGCTTGGTTTCCTGTTGGAAATATAATTATTCTAAATATAGTGTACACTTAAATTGATATAGATTTTTTTAGGTGGGCCTTTTTTAGGTGGCTAAAACACATTTTACTGCTCACCCAGCAGGCACACAGCAGGCTATTACTGCTTCTTCAAACCAGGGGCGTGTCGACCACCATCTATTGTAGGTAATGGATATGTGCTTTTTACAGTACAACCCTACTTCAAATAATTCAAACTATCCCTTTAATGTAAGGGGACATGTAAAAGACATTTGAATGAGTGAATTTAACGTGGCCTAACAATTGAATTGGCTCAAACTCATAACAGCACAACACACATTATAACAGTGGCTACATTGTGGGTCTCGCTGTCATTATCACTTGAGTCAAATTCTGTAATCAGCCGGGGCGGAAGGCAGCCTGGCAGAAAAAGAGAGAGAAAGAGGTCCACTACACCTCCAGCTCCTCTTGGGGCCAAGCTGGGTCAGCTACAAGACCGCCAGGTTGTTAAAACCTATTAATGGGATGGTGCAGAGTGCTCCAATGTACCACTGCAGTGCTACATTATTCATCACATCCAGAGCCAATTCAATGAATAGCTTCCTTTTTTTTTACCTTGAATGGTTGCAAGCAAAGGTTTGGGGAAGGGTGGATGTTTTCCACTTGTTGTGATTTCTGTGTCCTTTGTTGATGTTTACAGGCAGAACCTCCATTCAACTCAATTGGGGGATAATCAAACAGACACATCAAACAGGCTGCTTGTTACAATGCCAAAGATCCCGGAGAAAGACTCTCATTAAATGTGTTGGTTCACAAACAAGGTGAAGAGAAGCAACTCAGGCATGCATGTGTTTTAATATCTGACAGGAACTCTGTCTGGCAGATGAAAGGTTAGGGTTAGCTTCACTCCACTTCATTCATATTCAGCAAAACGGCGGCGATAGCACAGCGGCTTTGATGGACAAACTGAACGTCCTCACAACGATTTAAAGGTTCCGTGCTCTCACAGTTAATGGCTTTCTACAGCACGGTGTCAAATGTGGATTAGGTTGCAAAACACACTCTTTGAGCCCGGTCTTCCTCAAGAAATGGAATCAAAACCGTCTGAGAGGATGACTGTTGTTTTGTTCATTGCTTGAGGTACCAATTGAAGGGTCTATGTGAACACCTGCCTCAAATAAAAAGCAGGAGATAAGTCTGAATTGTTATTACAGAACTTGCATATTTTAAGATTTTTTCTTTAAAAAATAAATAATAACTTAAGCCCTGACAGCCAGAAATTCAACTCTAATTAAAAGAAACTAATATATGGAAATTAACTGCACTTTTCTTCCACCTGAACAGATTAAAGCAAAGTTTATATATGCTCTGTAGAATCTGTAGCCCTATTCTACACATACTTAATATACTGTATTTATGTTCTGTTTAGATGCATAGGGGGACATATACTAAAGTCCTCATGGCCACATTCAAGTTTGTGCCAAACAAATTACATGTTTCCCTGCTGAGGTTAATGTCTGCTGATGTGCAGCTCTCCAGCAGTAACCGGTCTTTGAAGGAGCATTCAGACAAACAGAGGAAGAGAGGGCTTGACTCTCTAGGGCTTCTCTGCTCTACACTACCTGTTAATGCACCACAGTCTTCAAAAGACAGAGGCCTGCTAGGGGAGGGTGAGGGGGGGGAGGTGTGTTATAGGGAAGAAAACAGTTGGAAACACAACATAAAAAGCTCCAACAAGGGAAAGAGGGCAGGCAAAGGTAACACAGCCTGATGCATTCATTTTTGACAGAAGGTGGAAGAAGGAGAGAGCAGGGGAGGAGAATGGTGAGCAGGTGGAGAGGAGCTTCAGATTCTGATGGTCTCATTAAAATGGGCGGGCAGTATTCAGGAGAGGAGTGAGGGATGATCCAGTTTGGGTAAAAATGCTGGTAACAAGTGGCACAGCAGTCAGGCATATGAAGTGTAGGAGTGAGACCCACACAAAAAATATGCTTTAAAGGGGGAGTCCGGATTATTTGAAGTGGGATTACACAGTATGTGGTACTTATTGATACGCCCAAACCAAATGTCCACCCTCAAAGACTCATACACGTTGCGGCGTGTTCCTGGTAAGATGGCGAATGCTTAGGGCTGTCACACTGTCAAATCAAGTGCATAATAAGGGCTCTCTCACAGACTTTTTGAGCCCTTTCTGCACACTTTCCATGAGCCCGCATTTCTGCAAACTGCCTGAGGGAATTACCCACAATTCATAGAGCTTTGAAGTTAAACACAGGGTTACCAAGGGAACCCCAGAAGCATTAAAAAAGATCAGTAGATGATGATGATCTTTTCATAGATGATTTTTTCATTGTTCTATATGCAAAGGTTTTTATTAATAAATAGAAATGTATTAAATTACTACCCAAGATTTCACCTTTTCTCTGAATTTGTGTAATTTTGTCATTTTGATATTTCGCAAAGTGTTCATTTCCTTTTTTCCCATCTGACCCCTTGCAGCCTCTCCAACTCAAGCACCATCAGGTGATGTCAGCTTAAGTCTGTTAGGGTTCAGGGCTTAAAGCTTTACAGGGGTCCTTTAGGATTGGGCCGTGGTCAGAGAATTACATGCATTAGATGGTGGTCGACACAGCCACACTTTGGAGAAGCAGAGAGTAGTACCAATATGGAAGCTAAGTAATATACTGCTTTCAACAGGCTCAGCAGTGAAACATATGCCAGTTCCCTGAAATAAAGGTCCACCAAGTGTACGCTATATTTAGAATGTTTTCACCACTTTATCTTGCCATAAGACAGTCTTTTCCCATGGGGAACCGTTGTTATACAAGCCAAATATCGCTCTCTCTTGCTCAACAAGAGTCTTGCAAAAACAGCAGTGTTCCTACCCCTTTTCAAAAGTCACATTCAAGCACCTTTCAAGGTACATTTTCAAGCTTTTCCAGCACCTTACAGCTGTGGTAAATGATATATACAAAATGATTATTTCACTATTTCACTGATAGCATTCTACAGAAGGTGACAAATTAAAAGAAAACACAAAAGTGTTTAATTTACCAAGATGAGTTATCTGTCTTTAAGTAGACAATTACTAGACAAATAACTCCAATTTCAATAAAATCTTCAATTTCTTTTTTTTTTTTTTTACATTTTTGGTTTTCAAGCCAACTCTCAGCAGCACCAGTAACCTCCTGGCATGTTTTTATCTGTTAGCCTCCCACTCACCATTCCATTAGAGGTCACACATCAAAAAAGGCCGATCACACTCAGTGTAACAACATGTGCAGTGGCAAGTGAGGCTTGTGTGGAGTTACTTTCATTTTGAATGAAAGGCAAAAAGAAACTATTCAGTCAGATGGCCCTTTGTAAGTAATCGAGTTACAATTTTAAGCACTTTCAAGCACTTTATCAAAAATCCAAGCACTTCTTTCAGGATTTCCAGCACCCATAAGAGCCCCACATTTTACCTCACAGATTGAGGCAGAGGTAGACCTGCAACTCCTGTGTTCTGTGAGGTAAATTACTGTTTTGCAAAAGTAGTCTGGTGTAGCGAGAGAGAGTAATAACATTTGTTTTGCTGCTGACCCTGTCCACAGGAGTACATTGCTTACTGTAACTTCCAGGCTGGTGCCCCTCTCTATTTCTCTAAACTGGGAGCATGCTCAGCAGCAACTACTGTAGGTAATACTCTAATTACTGATAAGTACCCCAAACAAACCCACATCAAATAACACAAATTCTTGCTTTAAGGAGAAAAATACTGTGCGACTTTAACCAGGACTACAGCCAAAGCTTGTTGTGGACCGAAGAATGATAGCTTGAGGAGTGAAGTAAGTGAGAAAACTCCCAGTGATGCTAGGACCACATATACAGGTGCAGTTTATCAGACGGGAAGTGCCTCCTTTCTGTAAGCAACCAGAGATGAATGTTTGAAAGAAAAAGCAATCTTTGATATAAATGTAGCCATACCATCTTTCAATGCTGGTTTATATTAAATTCCCTAAGCAGGAAGGCAAACTGCCCTTTTGTCCCAAGGCAGTACTAAAGTGTTTGAAATTGGGTTAAGGGGGAAATAGCAGTCATATTCTGTGCTCAGAATGGACGGTTTTGCCAGGGAAGAAACGATGCAGGGGCCAGGAGAAGAAATGCAATCCATCTCCATGATGATAGAATTACATAGGAAAAGCTTCAATAGAGCAATACTCCCATAAAAAGAGTTACAACTTAAAGAGGAGATTGACCCTTTATTAAATCAAATGTTCTTGCATGGACGATAACTCCCACTTACAGCAGCAGCACATCTGTAAGTGGAGTGGAGAGGTATCTTTCTGACCAAATCAGCCCTTTTTCTACTGGGCGCCATAACTTCTCGTTGCTAACATTTTTATTCTGTATGAGATTGTATGACACATTTTTCACTTTAAAAACTGATTAAAAGGGCTTTTGGACATGGTTTTCGCTATCTTCTTTTTCATACTTTTTTGGAAAACATACAATATAAAAGATCTCTTGGGGGATGCAACAATATTTTGCAGAGAAGTGGGATTTCTCTTTATAGGTTTACCTGGGACTCTAGGGCCTGGATCTTCCCCTCCAGCTCTTTGATTCTCTCTTCCTTCTTTTGAGACTCGGCCTGGGCCTCCTGCCGTGCACTGAACTCCTCATCAAACTGCAAGAAAAGAGACAGGAGTATGTCTATGTGCACAAAACAAACACTTGTGTACACACACACACACACACACAGGTTGGTGAGCGGCACGGTGTCTCCAGAGAATGGCCACGGGGCACATCAACAGACACCAAAACACGCTGTCTTACACTCTCTGGCCGATTTCTATTCATAGCTCTCATGGCCCTAGAGCCCTGTTGTCCTTTGTCTTTGTTTCAGGCCTGGCTTTCATGTAAGTTGATGGATCTAACCTTTGCAGAAACCAAGCCATGTCGCTACAATGATTTCACTGGCCCAGCAGGGTGCACAGTGGACTGGTGGGACCGGACTCTTAAGAGGAAAACATATCCTGGACCCCCTTGGTGCCGCCAGACAGTGATAGTGATGTTGCTTAAGATACATTTAAATATCATACATAATAGGCTTGGGGTAAGGTTTTATTATTTTATTTCTCACAAATAAATGAAAAATACAATAAAACTGGCAGGCAAATAGTTAATCAATGTAATTACATTACAGGGAAATGTAAGATAAAGAGGAAAACCCTTAAAGGGCCAGCCTAAAATGCACAACTGTATTAAAGGAGCCTCCACATAACTTAACTCTGCAGCGGCACTGTGCGCAAATAAGTATACATCAGAACATCGGCATTGATTCTTGTAATGCTGATACGGATCATGTAGCGTCACAGCCAGGTATTGATTAGGGCATGGAAAATCAATAGCTTGTCTGGGAGCTCTGAGGAAGAAAAAACTTTCCTGATGGGAGCCGGCCAACCAAGGGGGTGGGGGTGGGGGGGGGGCTGTTGGAGTGATTAATGTCTCACCTTTTTGGAGTACTCTGCCGCCTTCTGCTCACTCTCTTCAACTTTGGCTTTATCCACACACTGATCTGCAAAACAAGACAGCCACAGTCACAAGATACTTCAAAGGCATCTCTGGGTGCTTCCCTATCAGACCTGGGTCTTGTATCTCCAAGGATGTTAGAGAAATCTGTCTTGAAAAGTCTGTTAGGTCCATGAAACGTTTACAAATTGAGTTGGTCTTAAAAACTGTCAGAGATCATTGGTGCATTTCACCTTACCTAAAAATTCCAAGTGTGTTCTGAGAAGGAAAACCAGCTCTTCACTGTCTCCCAAGTGAGTTATTTAACTTTCACATCCAGGGTCGTTTGTTTATGATTGCATACTATTAAGAGTATCCTTGTGTAAACCTTAATTTCCAAAAAAGTTGGGATGGTGTGTTCAACACAATACAGTATAAAGATAAGTTATTCAATGTCCAAACTGATAAAAATGTGTTTATTGCAAATATACACTCATTCTGAATTTGATGCCTGCAACACTTTCCCAAAAAGTTGGGACAGGAGCATGTTTACCACCGTGATACATCACCTTTTCTTTAAACAACACTCAGTAAGTGTTTGGGAACTGAGGGCACTAATTGCTGAAGTTTTGAAAGTGAAATTCTTTCCCATAATTGCTTATTATACAAGTTCAAGTGCTCACCAGTCTGTGGTCTCTGTTGTCATATTTTGTGCTTCATAATTTGCCACACATTTTCAATGGGAGACAGGTCTGGTCTGCAGGCAGGTCAGTCTAGTACCTGAACTCTTTCACTATGAAGTCAAGCTGGTGTAACTCGTGCACAATGTGTCTTGGCATTGTCTTGCTGAAATAAGCAGGGACATCTGTGAGAAAGATGTCCTCTGGATGGCAAAACCTGAATGTACCTTTCAGTATTAACGGGGCCTTCATAGATGTGACAGCCATACCATGGGCACTAACACACCTCCATACCATCACATATGCTGGCTTTTGAAGTTAGCGCTGGTAACAATCTGAGTGGACTTGCCCCTCTTTAGCCTGGAGGACATGACGTCCATGATTTCCAAAAACCATTTGAAATGTGGACTCGTTAGGCCACAGCACATTTTTTCCACTTTCTGTCAGTCCATCTCAGATGAGCTCGGGCCCAGAGAAGGCTGCAGTGTTTTGGGTAATGGTGATATGTCTTCCTCTTTGCATGGTAGATGCAGTGACAAACTTTACCAACGGCAGTTTTCCAAAGTGTTCTTGAGCCCATGTAGTATCCTTTACACAGTTAATGCGGATTTTAATGCAGTGCGGGTGTTTGTTGAACATTCCACAATTTTCCTAGTCTTCTGTTGCCTTTGTCCCAATTTTTTTGAAATGTGTTGCAGGCATCAAATTCAGAGGGAGTGTATATTTACAAAAAACAAGTTCATAAGTTTGAAAATTAAATATCTTGTCTTTGTGCTGTATTTAGTTGAATTCACATTGAAAAGGATTTGCACTCTGTGTTTATTTACCTTTTACACAGTATCCAAACATTTTCGGAATTGGGGTTTGTATATATTTACAGATGAGGTGTTTAACTTTGGCTGTATAAAATAGATGAATAATATGTTTGGGGAGAAGAGGACAAAAAGGCCAGCTTTGGATGGAGGGAAAAGAAGAGAGAAATGCTTTCATGATATGTAGAATAGCTGCCTCACATATAGTGAAATCCGTCATCCGCAACTGTTGACTCATGCAGATGTGTTAATCATTTGACCTCCTCTTCTTTTCACCCGGCTTTCACTTACAAAGGTGTCCTTAAATAGCAGGAATTACTGTCTAAGAACTGTGAATTGTTATCCGTTAAGTTAAGAGTTGTTATCTTTAACCGTGTGTGACTTGAACTCTCTCAGTCAGGTCACTCTTGAAAAAGAGATTTTTAATCTCATTTAATCTCATTTACCTGGTTAAATAAAGGATATAGTATATAAGAGAAAAACACATTCAAACAGCTTTTTAGTTTTATTTGAGTGTATTTAAACATATTATGTATATGTAGATGAATCATTTGAAGGACAAGATATGTGTGTAAATTATTGTTGGATAACAGATCACGCAACACATTTTTCCTCTGAAAAATAATTGTTTTTATAGTAGGAAATTACACCCGAAATTGAGAGTGAAAGAAAAACAAGACCAAAAAAACAAAAAACAAAAAAGGTGGAAAAGCACCTTTCAAAAACCCATGTGAGTGTGGCACCAAACTCCCTGTGTCTTTTGTGTGAATTTAACAAAACACATCCTTGAAAGTTTTTTTTATCAACTGATTAAATCTCAGTAAAGTGAGTGAGAAAACTTATTTAATATGGCATCAGTCATCTGTGGATAGGTTTAGAAACTTTTAATGACCCTTTGTTGGCAAGTCACAGAACTGTTAGTGACACAACAGAGAGAGACAAAGTGGTGTTATTTATTTATTTTCCCTGTTTGAAAAAGATTCCCTATTAGTAATTCAGTGCAAATAGATGTTTTCTTTACGATGTCAGGAAGACAACTGCAGGAAAAAAAGGCATTTCAAATGATTCAAAATTAAGTGAATTCATTTTGTCAGATATAATGTGTTATTCATAAATAATTAGATGACCCCATCTTATATGTCAAGTCACTGCATGTGTTTGCCAGAAAAATCTCAGGGGGATCTGGGAGGATAATGAGAATGACTGCGAGGTATCAAAACATTTTTCGCAGCATCACTGATATACCTCCTGCAGTACACAGCACACACACACACACAAAAAAACTTGAGGATGATTTCTGAACTCTGGAATCTTAAAAACTTTCAGGACACATTTTAGACTGTTGCTAACACATGTTAAATTAATGAGTGAGTAGATGTGAAGCAGTTCAAACAGTACCAATCAGATGGGTGAAGTCCACATCCAATCTTTTGCTGTAGCCAAAGTCAGGGTCCATCCCATTACGATGCAGGACCACCTGAGACACGCATTCTTCTATCACCTTGTAATACTGCGGCCTGAGGGGTCACAAAACATAAAGCAGAACAATTAGACAAGCCACAGAAAGATATGAGTGACACAAACTCTACAAGGCTAATTAACCACAAATTATTATCTTATCCAAGCTAGAGGTCACAAAATGCCATGTCAAAAAGGGTGCTGCTAGAGAAAATAGGCACCCTATTAAATTTGATCACTTGCTTCACCCCGATCATGAAATTAGCAGATTAATGGGCACACAGGAACCAAGTCAGTGTTAGTCTGTCCATTTCAAGGTGACAGACGGTAGCCAAGGCTACGCTCGCCCTCTTGCCTAATTTGCAATCATCTTTGCCAATTAGAGCAACCATAAAAACTGAAATGTAAATCTAATCAGTGTAATGTGTGTAATTGAAAGCACAATGACCGGGAAAACATGTCAGCCAGTTAGGAGTGTGACTGAGTGCGCGGTGTTGTCGAGCAGGGTGTCTGAATCAGCCCGAGAGTCCCATTCCGCCACACAGGTTGGTGCGTGACCTTTTCTCAGTAACATTATCAACTTTAATTGCGAGTGACATTTAGCAAATACAATGCCAGCTTAAGCTGAGCTGCAAACTGAGAAATAATTATTTTCTAAGCATGACATTGACCAGAAAGTTGATGTTTAAATTCACAACAGAAAGAAAACATTGTTTTTTATTCCTCTAAAGACTCAAGGTCCATTTGTTGTAAATTGAAAGTTAAAATTTGAATGCAAGTACTAGATATGGAAAAGTGTCCCTTAAAGGGATAGTTTGGGTTTTTTGAAGTGCAGCTGTATGGGGTACTTATCAATAGTTAGTGTATTATTGTATTTACAGTATTACGATCAACGGTAGATGGTGGTTGAGTTGGTATGTCCACAGTTTGAAGAAGCAGCAAGATTTCTGGTGTAGGAAGCTAAGCAATGTGCCGCTGTGGACACAGTCAGCAGCAATACACATTTTAGGTCCACCTAAAAAAAAAAAAATCAATATCACTTTAAGTGTATGCTAACTTCAGAACATTTTTACCACTTTCCCCTGCCATCAGACAGCCTTTTTCAACAGGAAACTGCTGTTAGCTAAGACAAATATTGCAAATAGGGCTCTCTGACTACTAGGTAAAGTGGTAAAAATATTCATAAATACAGCATACACTGCAGCAGGACATTGCTTAGCTTCCTACACCGGTACTCCTGCTGCTTCTCCAAATTGGGTGCATGCCGACTGTCATCTACCAATACAGTGACTGTCGATAAGTACCTCAACCTCATGCAACCCAACCTCAAAAATGTAGAACTATCCCTTTAATAATACAACACTCACAATATATATACTGTATATATTTTTTAAATCTCTAAAACAGGAACAACAACAATCCCAGGTGCAAACTCGTACACCTGATTGTTGATTAACATTGTTGATATCTATGTTGCTGAATTGTTGTTGTGTGTGGAAAAATCTGGTACACTGCTATGAAATCTGGATTTGGGGTAAAACATGATGAATACTTTACTATAAGAAGGAATAGAGTATTAGCAGCTGAGGCAGGGACAGCCTACTGATTCAAAAATCACATCAACTCCTTTGATCTTCTTTTAAAATGACAACCAATTTTCTAGTGGACACAGAATAGGGGCTATGTTTTTCAATGAGCCCCAAAGCATAAATATACAGTAAAACACTCCAAATATGTTTCCAGTAGCAGCCGATGTTCATTTTATTTGCACAAATTCTGTTTTTATTTTAGAAAACAATGTTATTTTTGTGTTTAGGGATATATAACCATACTCCAGGAAGATGACAAAGTCAACACTGGAAGTTCCACAAATCCCCACATGACAAATATGCTGTAGTTTAATGCATTTTTAAGAACTTGACACTGCCCAACGGATTTATATGATAATAAATGAACTTAAGACAACTTTGATGGGAATAAAGAACTCATATTCTGATCAAAGCCTGCCTGTCTGAAGGCTCTGCATGAGAGCATGGAGGGGAAGGAACACTAATGTAACTAAGATGTAATAATGTAATGTGTAATGATGTGATCAGACAGAGCTGTCTGTTGCCAGGTGGGTTGATTTTGTGTATTAGTATGTGTAGCATGTGTCAAAATGAAAAGGAATGTGATTAACTTGTTATTTAGAAAAAAATGTTTATTTTTAATCTTATTATTATTATTAAAAACATTAAACGTAATGAAGTTTATTTGCCAGACTTTAACTGTTGCCCACAAATTCAGAGGCTATGTTCTGTTGGTACTTTGTGGGTGGACAGGCCATATCCTGTTATGAACAGAAATATGAAAGAACACAAAATTCTGAGCCAAAGCAAATAAGAATAAATCAGCATTTAGGTGCACTGTTTTGAAAGCATGAAATGCCATACATTAAGCCTGAGCTGGCGGATTCGCCCACTCATGATTGGAACAAGCTAGTGAAAGCTCACACATCGCCCTGCATGGCTTAAGCACTGTGGCACTCGGCTTACAACTGTCACCAATGTACACCACATTATTATCTCAATAAGCCGCCCTATTTTCCCTTCGTCCTCCATCCTCCGCCACCACCAAGCAGATAGGAGCTGGGTGGAGATAACTAGAGACGGAGAGAGTGACCCAGAACTGTCAGGCCCCTCCACAGTGGGCAGGGCTGGGCTCCAGAAGCTAGCATATGTCCCCTGCATCATTCCCCACCTCTTCTTTTACTTTGGCACCTTCATTTCTTCCAATGATAGCTTGCAGTTGAGCGCAGCCCCAGCCACTTGATCCAGCTCTGCTCCACATAACCAGTGTAATCCCCATATCACCAGGCTCCAAAAGAGCAGATCTGCTCTATATTTACTGGGTGGGTTTGATGTGCTCCCATTCATTAGGCTTGCAGTGAGAGATTAATTATCAAAAATAAACCAAGCCCCGGAGGGGAGAGCAACAACTAATGTTGTGTTAGGAGGAATGACAGTAGACAGAGCACTTCAACAGTTTGCCCACTGCAGACCTTCTTAGACTTATTAGAATACTAATTATATTATTTAATTAACTATCATTTGGTGTAGATCATTATTTCACACACAAATCAAGGTACCAAGTGTGCTTTTAATTCCAGTACAGAAAAAGATAAAAAACAACTTAATCCTGTACTTTAGATAGAACATTATGAGCACACATGCATTCCTTTGATCACAAAGCCAAAGTCTGACACATATTGATACAACAAACCTAACCCGAGACCGCCACCATTAAATGGTGTTAACTAGAGCCGTGAAGTGCTGCCACACATTCTCTGACCTGCCTATTTTTGTCTTTGTTCCAAGTTGAGAAAATATTTCATATATGCTATACTGTTTCACATTCACCCAGTTTTGGACGACAACATGATGAAGTCGGGTTAGCTAAGGTCTCATCTGGCCCTCTTCCTGAGGCGAACGCAAACTGGCTGGCCTGGACAGTTGACCATCTCAAGGTCCGCTGCACTTCTAGTCTAATCCCTGCGCTTCCTCTTCCCACAGCACTGAGTGTATTTCTGTCCTCTGTCTTATACATATACGTGTTGTACTTCTACATCCGCCCAATGTTTGCTGAGATCTATACTGGCTTTAGCCTCAGTCGTTTAGCATTAACGTTTCATCATGTGCACAGCCGTTAAGTAATTTAACATATTTAATACATACTCGCAGGGTTTTTGTTTTAAAACATGTCAGATGAAAACATTAAAAAGGTGGCTGGAGACAGACTTCTCAGCCGAGTCACTGAGCTCAAGTATTAGCCTTAGCTTACATTAGTTAGCTACAGTAATTGAAATCTGTTAGCAAGAGGCATCATTTTAGTTGACAAAATCCATGGTTGTCCACTAGAAATGAGAAGCTGCTTTTGTTTACTTTTCTGTGGAATCAAAGACCTGCTGTTTGAATATGTGCAGTGCTAGAATGGGAAGCTTGACAGGCCAAGCAACAGTAACTAAGGGTGGAGCTTAGCGAAGGGTCAATTAGGGTTGCTCCGTAATAGTCCACTAAGTCGTTAGTTGGTGCAAAAAGTTTTAGTCATGTTGTCATGCTATTTACCTCTCAGTGTTTTTTAGTTCAGAAAAAAAAAGCACCTAAAACTCCAGTTTTATAACCGGGAATACAGTAACTGAGGTGATTTACAGCGGCTCCAACAGGACTGTGACTCCAGGGACAACAAAGACACAGGAGGTTCAGGCGGAGTCACGTAATAAGTGGTAGAGGAGTGAGTTTCTAGCAAGTTAATTTGTAAGTATACCCCATCCACCGTGTTCATAAGTCTGTGAATATTTAATTTTGTGAAGTTAAAGTTTATTTATTCTCATGTTTTGAACAACACTTCCGTGAGATTATTTTGTGTTGAAATACATAAACAAAATGTTCAGTGTCCTTGCTGGTTGTTTGACACATTAAGAATCATTACCGTATTTTTGGTTAGCTTTTTACAAGCGGCATGCTTTGTGCACCAAAAATGTAGATTTAAATAAATTGTTCAATACTGTAAACAAAACCTAGTCAACTGTAAGCCTGAACTAATCACTACTAGTCACCTAGGAAAATCTTCCTCTGTTCTAATAGCCATGTTCATTGTTTACGTTCATTAAGATAATGTTGTTTTCTTCCATGTGAATGACATAGTTGGGTATTGTTAGCGACTTGTCCTCCTGCAGTCATCAGTCAGTGTGCGCTCATATTTTTGGGGAGTGGCTTTGGAGGGAGTCCTAAAGGAAGGGGGTGGGATTCTTTAGGTTGGACACTTTCAAAATCTGTTTTGCTCTTGCTGTTTTCTCCAGTGTTACAAACATTAGCTGTATGGGCAAAAGAGATAGATAGTATCTATTGGAAATAGCCACATGTACTCAAGTACAGCATCTTCCATCATCCTAACTCACACAGCCCTGATGTATGGGGAATAAAATGCCTCAGCCAGAATGAATTTCTGGTGGTAATGTTTGTGCACATGTGTGGGTTTGTCCTTGCATTTGTGAGGGAGGCTGGAGGAAAGAAAATATTTCAAAAACATATCTTTAAAAAGACCATCAGTTTTTTTGAGAGCATTGGTACTGATCCCTTCTTATTAGCTTACAGAGAGGTACATGGACACTGGAGCTGAGGTGGACAGGGCTGTACTAGCTGGTTAATGTGAATTCTATTTCTCACTTCCTACGAATAGATGAGGAATACATTATTCATAACTCCAAGGGAACAGCAACTTGTCTATGTTAAATTCATCTTCCTCCTTCCATCCTCCCATCGTCTTCCAACTTTCCTTTTTTTAAAGTCTTATTTCTGCAAAAATGTCTGACACAGCAGTGAATTCATCAGTGTCACTCCACTCAGAGGAGTGGCGGCCTTCCCACTGACACATTTGCTCCTCAAAGGCAAAGCAGAAAGCTAAGCCAACAGTTCAAAATTACCTAATAATTCCAAAATACTGAATATTATCCCTTCTCTAATCATTTGTGGGTTGTCACTTCCAGCATGGTTATAAAAAGAGTAAGTGCACCAAGGCTAATGCTCCTTTTAGGGATGACTGCATGCTCTTTTCTCAGCCTGTGCAGCGCAGTACCTCGCTCTGCACCACAACGCTAACATGGGTGTGGTCACAAGTACAACAGACAACAACTGATGAATGCTGGGGCGTGGCCAGAGGTTCAACAGACTTTTAGCTTAAGACCCATAGTGGTAGTGAAGACACACAGAGTATCCTCTCTTTTTTGTTCCCAGTTTCCACAGAAATTGGGCCACATGCCTTTAAATTTAAAGCTCCATCTGATTAGAACAACCTGCCCAGTTTACTTCATCCATTACCTCCTTTCATTTCTCTAAGAGATCTCTTTTTACTTATCTTCAAACAACCGGCTCTTGTGTCTAAATGTATTTTAATCATATTTTTATTCTCTATTGTGTAGGTACTTGCACACTCATGTATATAGCCTATTCTGGGTATGTGAACATTTTGTGTATGTATTTTTGAAATATTTAGGGAAATCAGTGGGCATGGAATTGGGTGGGTGTATGCTGTGCTGTATTGTTCTTTTTTTTTTTTTTTTTTTTTTTTTTTTTTTTTTTTTTTTTAACCTTTTTTTTAT